>CABFVZ010002024.1:31143-109721 GCA_902151445.1 Timema monikensis | reverse complement strand
CCCCCCCCCCCACCTTTACCTTCCCTCTGTATACGTGCATTAATATGCTAAGCTGCAAATGAAATTGTAACACACATTTCAAACAAAACTGTGCTATAGGAAAATATTTATGTACAGTTTAATTTTCATAGGAAAACAATTAGGAAAAAAGCTACTGGATCTATTTTTATATTTTAATATGTAAGTCATGTGCTGTCATTTTTGATAGACTGAAAGAATATCTGTAAAATAACACTAATAATATTGTAAAATATTATATATGTTGACGCACCAAAAAAAAGTGTTGTTTTCCTCAATTTTCTTTCTTCTAAAAATCACATTATACTTCTGTTTATTTTATGTTTGAAATTTAAAATAAAATAACGAATAAATTACAAACATAGGTGATCAAATAATTTTAAAGCAATTATCTCAAACCCAAATTAGTGGAAAGGCCACAAACTAGGTCCTTTTTATATTTTACAATTTTGTGTTTTCAGTGCTTTCCTACACTGAGTGATAGACGAGGAAGATATAATTTAGAGGAAATGCATCCTCATTTGAGTTAAGGGAATTTGAAAAGGCATCTAGGAAGAATCATCCTTTGTATATATGGCTGAAGTTCAAACCATGACCACCCCTAAACCGATAAATTAGACAAGAAGATAATGACGTTTAATCTGCATGCCCGCCAATGATGGTCTATGTAAACTTTTTAATGCACTCTAAGGTTTCTTCCGAAGCATACTGGATTGTTGGTGACGGTGAGGTTTGAGTTCAAATCCCGGCTGGGTGTACTGATAGCGGATTTTCCAAAACGTTTCCGCACTTCTCCTTTACGTAGGTTAAATGCGGGCACATTTCCTTTACATTCTATCTCTTTTATCCCTACACCATTTCTAATTAAATGCTAACATCTTGGACAGGTAGTAAATCATTGTTTGAAATAAAATCATAGCATGATGCATATTCATTTAATAGATATACCCCTTTTTTTTAAGTATTTGTGAAACTATATGAAACAATCTTCTAAAATAATGTTGTGCTATTTTTGAATGCGTCCATGATCTGCCTAGTAATGTTTTCTTCACTATCGGATATTTGGTAAGTTTTTCAAGTGATCATTGGCCTTCTAGATCCATTTTGGAAGCTAGGCTAACTTTGTTTGTTCATGTGTAAAGATATAAAAATACGATGAAAAAATCGTGTGTGTTTAAGTAAAATTGTCTAGGTTCAGTTTAATTTAAAAAAATCACTAAGGTATGTGGTTGGTTTGATTGAAAAGCCCTTTATCTTACTACGGAGACATACCGTGACAAAACTGGCAGAATCATTTTGATTTGATAGGCTTTCTTGAAAACAATTTAAATAGGCTTGAAGCAACAATGAAGGAAGAGGAGTAATAGGGCTGTGTTACATTGTTACAACTTATAATTTTTCACTTGATTATGTAGACTGAATTAAACAAAAAATTAGTTTTCTTTTACCCTTTAACATTTTCAACTTTGGGATACATTTTTAAATTCGTTGTTTAGTGTTCGATTTGCATGAAATTTCGTATAACCGTTTTGTTTAGCGTGCTTATCTCGAATTTGCCATAAGTTATTTAATAAAATGTCAGGGGAAACCCCTTCATCCTCACGCACTAAATTACGATATGTTTTGAATAGTTTATTGATGTACTAGTATTAACATTTTAGGGCAACTTCCATGAGGTTATGAAGCAGGACATTGGTAGACATGTTTCAAAATACTGTAGAAATATCAATAAAAATATTTATTCTAGCTTTATTTTACAGTTGAAAATGTTTTTAAATAAACTTGGCCAAATTGATAATTCTTTGATAAATTGGCGAGCGAGTTCTACATCTCAGGGAACTTACTAGTTAAATATCGCTTCCAACTCTATTATAATAAAGCAGTGGTTTCCAACTTGATGGTCGCAGCGTGTTTTGGTTGGGGTCAAAATATAGAGGTTTTAGCTTTAAATTTACTTTTTGAAAGATTTTAATGATTATAAAAAAAAATGAAATTTTAATAGAAACGTAAGTTGTTAAAGTGATAAAAATGACCTAGTTACTTCTTAGATTCCTTTTGTCTATTTCATTCTGATAGTTTCTTGCTGACTTGTTTACTGTGGCAGTCTGTAATACTGCTAGCATAATATCAAACCATCCCCCAATACTGGGCTTGTTGATTATATTTTACTATATAATAGTCACATATAATCATTATTATAAGCAATTTATAGTAATTAATTAAAACAAGCATTAGTGGACATGCGGGTTTAATGTCACGCTCTTTTGGTTTGGTTTGTTGGTGAAGGTGAAGTTTATCCTAATATCCCTCCAAGAAAATAAGGGTACATTTTCTCTAAATTTTACCTACCCTACTGGTGTAGTTAACTCTAGATAGTCCGAGATGGTAGTAATACATAGTGAAAAAAATTAAAAACTAGGATATTAACGCTTTTAAGTTATCAAAGTGTCGCAGATGTCAAAGTGGCATCAGAGAGAAAAGTTGCGTTCATAAACTACAAAATGTTAGAAACCTCTGTAATAAACTAATTTAATTTTTTTTAAATAAAATACACGATTTGAACAATATCTGTAAATCTAAATAAATATATTTAAACTCAATTGGATGTTTAGCTCAGATGCAGGTAAACTGAAATAAATAATAATTCAAGTTGCACTGAAAAAGCCTTGTGGTTTTAAAAACCTATTATGAACAAATAAACAAGGCTGTTGCCAGGGGAGGGGGATTTGGGGGCTCAAACCGCCCCCAAAATTTTATGAATAAAATGGCTTTATTTATAGCTCAAACAATATAAAAATCAAGACACAAGTACAAATTAGGAGGTTGTGTTGCCATAAAAAGCACCTCAGAGTGCTTTTAGAGGCGTTTAATATTTAGAATTTTCCAAATCTTCGGCAGTTAGGGGTTTATTACTATAAAAAACACTTCAGAGAGTTTCTAGAGGTATTTAATATTTATAATTTTTCCTAGCCTTCAGCAGTTAGGGTGTAATGTTGCCATATAAAATACTTCAGATAGCTTCTAGAACTGTTTATCAATTAGAATTATTTCAATTTTCCGTCAATTGGAGGATGTGCCCACCAAATTATTGGCTGGCTATGACCTTGCAAATAAATAAATGCATTTAAAAATACAGTTGCCTAAAAGCTCGGTTCAAGGCTTGATTACCACCCTAAATTAAAAAAAAAAAATTGGGAGCCTCCTGCTGCCCCCCTCTCCCCGTACGTTCTCAACATCACCCTTCTTGTAATATCTTTTTATATTTGGGATTTTTTCTAATTTAGAAATGCTTAGAGTTGGGAAAAAAACTGGTCTCCCCCCCCCCAAATAAATTTCGTGCCACGCCCCTGGGCTGAGGCCCCATATATATGTGGTTACGTCATTCCAATGAGATGATGGGATAATTATAAATATAAGGTATGCCAGTAGAAGTATAAAATATATCGTTAGACAAATTTACCAGACCATTGTAACCATAAGAACAATTCCCTTCTGGGAAAATACCTTTGGTACAGACTGGAATTAAGCCTGGGACTTCTAGATCAGTTGCCAGGAATCCTGACCTCTAGACCAAGTGGTTGGCCAGCTATACATTTATTTCTACTAATATGGTAGGACGGAATAATGAAGAATATAAATTAAATTATACCCGCAACTACAGTAGCCCCATGACTTCTTTGGTGCTGACTGACAGCTCACGGCTGACTTCTGACAGTTGTTGACATTTAGGTATATACCTAAATTTTGACTGTCAGAAGTGACAGCTGTTAAACACATGTTTTTGCAGATCATATGGTTTGGCGTAGGGATACATAATTTGGTCTGGTAACTTTTCAAAGCCGTCAGCTGTCAGCTGTGAGCTTTCAGACAGCACCAAAGAAGTCATGGGGCTACTGAACTTGGAGTGAAAGTGAAACACATCTAAGAGAAAACTCAGAGACACTCGGTAAGGATTTGAACCTGAACCTTTCTATCACTGGAGGTGGTTGACACGTTACCCCTATCGACAACCAATTATAAGGTGGTACATTATTTTAATTGTTTACAGAAAGAAAAAGTTAAACGTACATATATGGTTCTTCTTCTCTATACTGCAAATATTTTGTGAAGGAGTACTTTGATTGCGTTCTTTTGTTAGAAATTATTATCACACTTTCCTGAGACACGCATAAAAACATCTTGAAGTGGGATAATTAGTCTGTTCCAGTTTTGAAAGTGACTGTTGGCAGAGTAATTCCTAACTCTCTCTTTTTACCTGACAGTGATAAGTGCCTCTGTGACACTAATTTCAGCATCCAAGACAGTTCTCATCTCCAGGACCCTACTTCACGTCTAGAGTAGAAGTAAAAGAAGGGAAAGAAAGGGGTGAAAAAAAACTGGTTCTCGTTAATTTTGACTCAAAGTGGAGGACTGGAGTGTAGTCCTCACTTAAAAGAGAGGGGGATGCAGGGGGACTTATTGCAGAAGGGCTTAACGGGCGTGCAAAGTTGCGTGCACGGCAAAGGACTTCTTGTCACGTTTCTCGGCTACACTCCCTCCAAATCCAAATGGAAAACCTTTATTGGCAAGTGGTTCCAATTTAACTAGCTAGTAGCTTCAAAATAGGTTGTTTTTTTTACCTCAACCATCTGAACTATACTTATTGTTTTTATCTTTAAGTCTTACTACCCGTTCGGTTATACGCTTATATACTATTTACGCTAGTGATTTTATGACTCAAGAAGGTTATACTTATATTATTTGTACCCATATCTGCGTGGAGGGAGAGGGAAAAACCAATTTGGAAAGACCACCTTCAGTAAACCCAACCAAGATTTGAACCACAATCTTCCCGTAATCGTCTGTCTAGTCTACAGTGCGAGTAGGGCTTTGGATCATGCGGCCACTGAAGCGGGTATTTAACCATGCTAATGGGATAGGGATGAGGAAGATAGAATTTAGGAAAATATACCAGCATTTACAAAAAGGATAAGTGTGAAACCATAAGGAAATCCTGTTAGTATTTCAAAACTCCAATCCTCGTCCTTATCGGCAAACCACACTAGATTAAAATTATATTTAGTCCACGTATCCGATAGGTCAGATAAAATTAATGAAAAACATGTGTTCGCGACTTACTTTACTTAAATACTTATCAATTAATTTACTCTATGACATTATGAACACAAAAATTAATTGCCACACTTACAAAAGAATCCCCCCTGAATCAATCTCGAGCTAGTTCTATCCATTTCACCTCATTACACCCTATTCCGATCTTGAGCTAGTTCTATCCAGTCCACCTCATTACACCCTATCTAAAGCTAGTTCTATCCAGTACATCTCATTACAACCTATTCCTATCTATAACTAGTTCTATCCAGTCCATCTCATTACACACTATCCCTATCTTGTGCTAGTTCTTCTATTCAGTACATCTCATTACACCCTATCAATATCTTGAGATAGTTCTACCCAGTCCACCTCATTACACCCTATCTTTATCTTGAGCTAGTTCTACCCAGTCCATCTCAATAAACACTATTTCTTTCAGGTTCACCCTAATGTTAACCTCCCATCCGCATCTAGGTCTTCACAATGGTCTCTTCCCATTGGGTTTGCCAGTTAGTGCCCTGAACACGGTTCTAGATTCTCGCATTCGTTTTGTATGTCCTGTCCACCGTAACCTACAATATATGATTTCCCTAACACTCTCTGGTGATGAGTACAAGGTATGTATGCACCTCATCATGATATAACATCCTACACTCCATTAGGCTAATTTCTTCTTAGAACAAATATCTTCATCTTGTTTTTAGCAGCCTTAAATTTTACTTCAAGTAAAATAAGTGACCATGTTTCACTACCACATATTCGCCACAGATATCAAAAACATCACAGACTAATAACAACCTAATGTATGAATTATTTAAGGTGGAACTATATATTACAATTTTAATATAGGATGGACATTTTCGAAAACAAAATATTTGTTTTTAGCAAAAATTGATAACATTTTGCTATATTATTAGTGACATTTTATATTATTAATAATATATTTCAATAATGACGGCTACGGATTATATGATGTAACGTATAAACACGTGCAAGAGTATTTCTTAACCTTTCAAGGTCTTTTCTATGAAAACTAAACCGTAGAAACTTTAACAACCATCAGGAGACCTATAGAATAAATGGTACGGAACTCCGCACGGACTTTCTCGCTCTATTGTTTAAAAATGGAGATATTTACTCAAAACTCGTTAATATATGTGAAACGAAATAATATACACTAGCAAACCTAAGCATAAATTGAAGTATACTTATGTAAAACTTTTTTTAAATCCTGGTTAGATATCCAATTCCAAAAATCCCTCAGGGCAACCCTATGAAAACCCTAAATACCAAACTTTAGCCCGATCGGTAAAATAGCTTAGGCTCTAGTTGGAGGTATAGACAGACAGACGGAAAGTAAAAAATCACTTTTTTATTCAGGTGGGGGGAGGGGGGGTTGTCATGAAACGTAAAGATTCATAAAAATCATGAGTTCAATTTTTTTAAGATCACAATACTTTCTCTACATTTAAAATAATGAGAAAGTAAAAATGAATATACTTGCAAGCAAATAAGCAAGCAAGTGTAAGCTAGGTTCAACAGAGATGAGTAAACTAGGTTCAACGAGGACGATTATTTTAGGTTCAGCAGGAATTGAGAAATTATTTTAACATTTTATATTGTAATCCTATTTATAAATAATATATATTTTTTTGTATAATTATGGGTAAATCAGTATAACCACTCACTTAAATACAAAAAACTGCTATATTTTAAGATATACTTCCTTAAATCTAGCTTATTACACATTTTCATGCTTATTTTTAAGAATTATGAAACTTAAAATGTAAGGTTCTTAATCCTATAGAGACCTTTCATCTTTATTTTGGTGCGTACCATATATTTTCGACAAAAATAACTTTTTAAATAAAGTGAGAGCTCTAGACACCTGTAAAACACCTCAGCGCTTAAGGAGGAGGCCCTTAATATATTCTTTCGCCACATTTTAGAAACCGTTTGGATTACACGAATACATAAATACATTAATGTTGTAGGGATGAGGATATTAGAACTCTAGAAGTAATGTACCCACATTTGTTTGGATTAAAGGGTGACACACTTTAGAAAAAGTAAAATATGTAGAGTCTCTAATTTTACTTTCTCATCTAAAGAGAAAATACTTTGATCGTGAAAATCTTTGACCTCTATATTATTAGGAATAATGACATATTTTGTGTGTCCAAATTCAAGAAAGGAGATTTTACTATTATGTCTGTCCCAATGTCTGTCTGTCTGTCCCTGGCCACATATCAGATGGTTGATGAATGTTGTTCAAACCTTATATTTAAATGTTATAGGGCCTTGCCTAATAATTTTTTTAACCCTTAAACTTAAAATACACATTTTTTGATAATAGTCTAGCTATCTACAAAATACAGACACCCACGAAGTGTTTTACCTGATAAAAAAAACCTCTATATTTGTATTTTGGTTAAAAATTATTCAAGGGTTAGTTTAATTAGGAGTGATCTTCGAAAATTTTAAATATTTCAAAAAACATCTTTAGCGATTTTGTTTAAAAGTCATGTCTGGGAAACGTTTGACATAACAAACAAAACTGTAGGTCTACTTGTTTTTGAGGGGGAATATTTGTTTAAGAGAATTTAAAAAAATATGTTTTAACAAGTTACTTTAGTGCTTCAAATTGGATATCTGTTGAGTTTTTACATTATAAATAATAATAATAGTAATAATAATAATAATATATATATTTGATTTTCTTAAAAAAATATATAGTAGTCAACTGGTGACTGATTTTTTTAAATTTAAAGTTTTTGAAAATAGCTATTATGATTTGGTTTAAATTTGTATTTAGATACACTTTAGCTTATAATAATTAATGTTAGATTCTTAAATAAATTGATTTTAACATAATTTACTTATGACACATTTTATAACAATTGAAATGTTTTGAAAAAGTCCTATAAGGTTTAATATCTGAGAAAAGTTTTTCATGTTAAATAAGAATATATTTTTATTTTTACAAATAATAATAATTTTAGGATAGCTAGCAAATATATATTTTTTTAATCTACCCTTTTAACATTCTTTATAAGAAATTGTGTACTATTCTATCGTAGCATTTATTTAGTCTCATAAACCAAATTTCGATTTTATATCTTTACAAATGTCTAATATATTTTAAAAGCCTGCCCCCATTTTTGGCTCCCCACTTTAATAATTCTAATTTAACAACTTTTTTTGATTATTTTTAGTGTATCAATTCCGTAAATTTTCAACTTTCCACTGTCCAGATCTCAGATCTCAATTAAAAAACATATATTTACTTACATTATAACGCCAAGACTTGTATTTATAAAAATTTGACTACTATGAGATTGTTTTATTTTTAATGTGTCTACAAACTTTAAATTATAGGTTATTTTGTATCTCATTGGACATATTTGTTAGTGTAAATTAGCTTATAAATAATTTTCATGAAAAAATGAGATGTCCTTGTGTTTATTACGTTAAATAGGCCTAGATACGAGCTTAAATCAAAATCTTTAAAGACAATTTTAAGAAATTAATTTCTTCCCCCTTTAAGTGAGCTACTCTTAATTTTATAGATAGATCGCTAGTTCTAAAGAGCTCTCTGGATAACCAAATAAAAACCCTAGATATTAAGTTTCAACTCGATCTATAAAATTGATTCCGCTCTTGGCGGAGTAATAAACAGACAAATAAAGAGATAGGGATCTAATAGTAAATAAAATACGACACATCAACACACTCAACTGGTATTGAAACCCAGATATCTCCATCACCATAAATCCAGTCTAAAGAGAGAGTGACGCAATAAATCATGTGACCACTGACGTGGGTATGGTCTCCATTATTACTAGTATGTTAAGAAGATATCTCCCTGTTCTCATATAGCTAAATATAGCATGAAGCGCGATCAACCGAGACATTTAACAGGATGTGGAACAAACGTTAATCTCACGATAATGATGATATGCGCATCCTTCCTCAAAACAACACACAATGGACCAGGACAGCAACACAATCTCATGCGGCACTAACACGCAGCACGGCACACTGCCGCCACGAGAAATCATCGTTATGTCGCAGTGGAATTAGTTTCAAATAGCCATGTAATTAACTCACCATCACAATAAATTACCTAGGATGGCTTCCCATTTTGATAACTCTCCCTGTAAGTTCAAACGTTCGCTAAAGCTTGTGGGCGACATTTTTATTTAATTTGATACGAATATTTAATAACTATGGGGAGAGCAGTGGTGGTCGCTGGCTCCAAGGTGTCAATCTCGTGCTATACTGAATTGATAAGAAATAGAGAGGGGTTCGGATTCCATTCAGTAGTACTAAGGGTGCTTCTTCCTAAATGTGAGTACATTTACTATAAAATATTCTCCTCATCCATACTCCATTAGAGTAAATCGTGTATGCGTACAACATAGTTGTGGAACAATTTGAATTAAAAACTACTGCACAACAGTTTATCCAGACAACTTTTGATAATATGAATACTAGTGGTCCTACGGTTAAAAGCGATCGTCTTGCATCAAACTGGATTGCTGGTGACGTAGAAGTCAATGCCAGAACCTCCGGGGATGATTATTGACAATCCGAACAATATGAGTTATCACTGTGGCTATATCATACCTTCTACACGCTTAAGCGGGTGCATTTCCTTTAACACAACCATTACCACCTCTACTGTTCATATTAATAACTTAATAAATGTACTGTTAAGTCCAATAATTAATTAGCCTTAATAGATGTTGAACGTATCTCCCAATCTGAGATGGTACCATTGAAATTTAACTCCGTAGATGCCGCTATGATAAATACAGATATTCATCAACTGTTTATATCACCATGTGAAGAAAATGAAACTCTATGTTTGTACAAAAAAAAAGGGATTTATTTTGACCAAAAGTGTTTTGCTATAAATACTGCTAAAACACTTGACCTTGTCTTACGTCCCCTACATCCCTACCTTATGGATGTTGTCTTCTTATGCTTTATGACGTAGCGGCAAGATGAGAAACGACTTCTAATGGTTATCTATTTACGTTTTTCTAAGCGGGCTCAAAATCTATTACATTAGAACAAAAACCATATATTCTTAAATTATTTAAAAAATAACCTATTGAAATTTTTTTAAATATTTTAGTTTATAATCTTTTTTTAAATTGTCTACAACTCAAGCTATTAAATTTATTCACTAAAATGGTCTACCAGCATGCAAATTAAAATAGTCCATGGAAATATATGTCTATCTAGAATAGAAAATAAGATAAAACTTAGTTTGATATGCAAGTCAATTCTGTTCTGGTTCAGAGAGTATATTTTGTATGTACACTCGTCAGAGGAAGAGTGGAAGTGTTATACCCTAAGCACATCTACAAGGGGCTTCACATGGTGAACTTTTTATGTATTCTCAATCTTTCTATTTGGTATATTGGTATCTAGAGAGAGAGTGTGTTTAAAGAGCTGCTGTGCGTCAAGTTAAGATGAAATCCATTTTGTAAAACAGCTTAGTAATCAAAACTAGGTAGCCTCATTAAATGGTAAGATATTTTTACATAATATCATCATGCGTCGCCAATTATTAAGAGATTGTATATATTTTGATTAAACATTTTGCAACTGATGATATTTCAAAATGTGTTAAAGCATACATAATTTTGAAGCTTGATTTATTTAAAAATAATTACTTTTTTTATATTCATAGTAAGATAACCTCATTTCAAGTAATTGAAATTACAGAAAAAAATGACTTAATGGATTTTGATAAAGGAAAACTCATTTAAAAGTTTAGAGGGTCAGGATGTCGGAAAAAATAATGGTTTCCAGCTAAGATACAATTTTACTTACAAATTTATATTGATCTTGTGTTAAAAATAATAGCTCAATTATTACTTTAGTAAAAGAGTGAAACAAACAGATATTTGCTATTTTCATAGTTTAATAGTTTAGTGATGTAAGGGAAGAAAATGAAGTTTTTACTTAAAATGAAATACTGAAAGATCAAAATCTATTAGAAGTTTATATAGTCTTTGACGAGTAAACCCTACATAGAAATTGGAGTGAGGCCTCAATCTATAGAACCTTGCCCAATAAAAAGTGTTGAATACATTTTAGTGCAATAATCTGCAACAATCCAATTGTTATAATTTACTATCGCAAATAGTCTAGCTATGTTTCCCGTATTTAAGATCGATCTATTTAATTGCTTTACAGATAAGTATTAATCAAATTTCATCGGAGAAACTGATTGAACTAGAAGAAACAAGTTTATTGCATTGAAACGAAAAACTGATTGTTTCATCAAGCACGAACCATTGAATAAAGTAGCAGTTTAGATGAATGGTCCAGTAGTTTCGATGAACTAATAAATACTACGACAGTAAATCAGAGTTTCTCTCGAATGTCTAAATTGATCATTTAGTTGTGGATACGCAGTTCTTACGATCATAAGCATCCCTTCAAATGGAATATTCTATTTCTGGTACGCTTTAGTGTCAATTTTCCGCTTTGAACCTGGGATTCCCAATAGAAGGATGAGATATAAAATCTTAGTTAAATATCTTGTAGTTCTGTAAATACTAGACGTTTTTACATCCATTAAAAAACGTAATTACATCATATTAGTAATATGTGGCATGTTCTTATCAGTACTACAGCCTTCCAAGAATTCTTTTTGGATTTCAAGTTGAAATTTCTACTATAACTTCTCTTTAGATTTGAAGTTGATATTTTTCCTTGATGATAAAGTTAAACAGAAAACAAATTAATACTATATTCAATAGTGCATTATGTCCATAGAGAATAATCATAATTCACGTTGTTTAAGACTCTAGTCTTTCAAAATAATTATGTGCAAACTTTAAAAAAAATCGCCCGAATTGAGATAAACTACTAAACGTAAAATCTTTTGAGAAGTCGCCATATTAAAAGTGGTAATCAGATCAAAAAACTAAGTACATTTATCATTCAGCCTAGGGTTTTGTACCACGTCTTACTATCCATCCCGTTTAAACAATCTTAATTTTGTTTAAAGTGGTCAAAACAATAATTGGCAGTCATCATGGAAAAAACAAACAGGTATACATTTATTTGAAACTGTTAACCATATTGAAAAACATTCTGCCTACGTTGTTTGGCCTAGGCTCTAAGAATGTCTCTGCAAAATTTCGTTTAGATTGGTGAGAGCATTTGACAGTTATCGTATGGCAAATATCCGAACAGACAGCTGAAATGCCAAATGGTCAAGTTATAACCGAACCTCGATTTTCTTGGTCAATAATCTTAGGTTACAATTTAGTTATTTTTTGTTTTTATTTTTTCACTGCGTTTTACTCTATTTGTACTATCCCCATATAAATATGCTAGTAGAATAGGATGAGGAACGTAAGTCTTAAAGTCTTAAGGTTAATGTATCCAAATTTGGATAGTGGGAGGGTTGGAAAACATATAGGAAAAATACCTTAAGTACAACCAACCTCTATTCAAACCCTGACCTTCTCGTTTAAGGCTAACCATATTAAATGAGTTTGGTATCTAGACCACGTGTTTACTAATGCGTGAAGATAATTATTCTTACCTATTATTATTTTGCACTGCGTCTTACAATTGGTCCTTGATATCCGCATTCAATTATACAAATGGTCTATGAGTGAGAGAGGTGTAATTTAATAGAAACATGTACCTGCTTCGGTGTCTGCGTGGTCTGTCTAACGCGCTATTCTCGTAATAAACTAGACTGCCGATGACGGGGAGATCGAGGTTCGAATCTAGGTCGGACGTTTTGAGGGTTTTTTCCAAAATGGTTTTCCACTCTTCCTCCACACAAATGCGGGTACACTTCTTCTAAATATAAAGTTCCTAATCATCCAAGCCATTAGCGTAATCAGTACATAAGCGTGTAGTCCGAATGGGTAGTAAAATGCGGTGCTAAAAAAAATATAGAAATATAGCTGCATTTTTTCATGCTAATACATTTATTACCGCACGCTAATGGACCAAGGATGAGGAAGGTAGAAACTTAAAGGAAATGTACCCACATTTTCATGGATAGAGCTTGGGAAACACTGTATGTAAACCTGAGTGGAGTTTGAGTCCCAACCTTCCTCCCCCCGCCAACAAACCAGACTAGACTAGCCCCGAAGCTTAGTCCACGTGCCCACTGATGTGAGTTTGTCGGTAGTAAAACGCTTCCCCTATTTCCGTGGAAGCGCAAGGAAGCAATCAAAGCGGAGAGTGGGCCCATAGAGAAACGTCTGCAGTGACGTTACGACCTCAGTATCTCTTCTTGTCCAAGAGTGCGATTGGCGTGTAAGAGGTTGAGTGGGATGTTATCCAAGCAAAGCGCGTCCATCACGTCTGATCACGCGCGGGACATTTTACTGTCGGTTATTAGAGTGACTTAATGTTTTCCTAGGACGAAGGTTCGACATGTTCCGAGTTTTTGAATATGGGCGACTGGGTGTTTCCTATTATCAAGATATTTTAAATATATAAAGGATGTTCAAGCGTCAATTGAAAAATCAAACTCCTTAGCTTAATCGGTAGCGTGTCTGTCTACAGAGCTAATGTTCCAGGGATCAATTCCTGGCATGGTTAAAAAATGTATCATTGGTGAAATGTGGCTTTACCTTTTCACAGTGATGAATTCAATTGTTGAGGACTGGATGTTGTGCTTGTCCTGTTCTTTTTTTTTTAGCACCGTGGTTTACTACCCGTTCGGGTCATAAGCTTATGGGTTAGGAATTGGGAAGGTCGAATTTGAAGGAAGTGAATCCGTATTTGTGTGGAGTGGGAGTGTAAAACCAATTAGGAAGAACCACCTCCAGTTCACCCTACCGAGACTCGAACCTTTATCTTCTCGTCCTCCACAGGCGAGCTCAATACGAAACTAGGGCGTTAACCAACTACGCAACCGAGGCGGGTGTCCTGGTCTTAAATTAGAATTTAGATTATACGGTATATGAAACTACGACAGGACTAGCCAGCTGCTAGTGGAAAATATATATCTTTAATAAAAAACTGACCCAGGCCACAGGCTGGAAACAGTAATGGATGTAAAATAAAAGCAGTGGTTGAATGGTTTTTATTAAACCACGTTGGTGGTCGAATGTTCTAGGGCAGTGATCGGCAACTTTTTGTTGATCGCAATAAAAATACATTGTAAGTGAAAGTAGTTTTGGTGTCTTCTAAATTTGCAAATATATCAAGTACTTTCAAAATATATATAATAGTGACCAAAATAACCTTTTTTTCTCATAACGTTTAATGTTATAAAATCCTTAAATAGCTTAGTTTCAAAATGAAGCCATTTCGGTGATTGCATGATCTAACTCTTGGGCGTCATGCAATAGACTGTACTGACGATGGTGGGGATATCCAAATTTGAATCTTGGTCAGGTGTGTTTAAAGGGTTTATTTTTTCAAAAATTGGTTTTAACCCTCCCTCCAGGCAAATACGGGGACACTTTTTTTTTAATGAAGCCATCCTCAAATACAGCTTATTGTTGTAATTAGTACTGATGCGTATAACCCAACGGAAATGAGACGCGGTGAAAAAAAAAGCAACCTTCAGTCTGGTTTATCAATGGTAGAAGGCTGGGTTTCAAATCCCAATTGGGTTTATCTATATGATGTCTCTATCTCTCTCCATGAAAATGGTGTCACATTAAAGTGGTTTAGGCCTACATAACAATTACAATGATAAGAAAGGTTCCAAAAAAGATTTTGGAACCATTGTTTATTAATGGATTGCGCTTGTCATGTTAAGCTCGACTGCTGAGGACGGGGAGATCGAGGTTCGAATCTTGGTCAGGTGAACTGGGGGTGGTTTTTCCTAAATGGTTTTCCACTCTTCCTCTACGCAAATGCGAGTTCACTTCCTCTAATTCAACCTCCCCAATTCCTAACCCAATAGAGTAATTAGTACTTAAAGCGTATAACCCAAACGGGTAGTAAGACACGGTGTTAAATAATAATAATAAAAAATTTAGTGGCAAAACCAGCCCCGTGGTGTAGTGGTCGGTGCACCTAGCTACGAGCCTGAGAGACCCGGGATCGATTCTATGATGGTACCATGGGTATTTATCCCGAAAGGGGAACTACCCCAATACAGGTAACCAAGGTTTGGTTAATTAGGCTTATGTTAGGTTTAAAGTGTTTGCACTTATTACACACCCTCTTATTCACTATAATAATCTTTATCTGATAAAGACATGAAAAGAACCTCCACGAAAAGCATGCACGATTAGTACATTTGGGTGTCCCCTGGTCAACGGTACATTAGTACTGGCTGATATTTCCATTACGGGGCCACGAATGAAATAGCTCCGACGCGCTATATTATATTTAGTGTAAAACTAATCTGGGAATATTCTGAATGAGCGGAGAGATGTGGACTAAGGAACACAATCTTGTAGGAAACCAATCTAATAAATCACCCTCTCTCAAATGTCAGTGTTTTATTTTACTATGACCCGCCTCGGTGGCGTAGTTGGCTAACGCGCTAGTCGTGTTGAGCTCGACCGCTGAGGATGGGGAGATAGAGGTTCGAATCTTGGTCGGGTGAATTGGGGGTGGTTTTTCCTAAATGGTTTTCCACTCTCCCTCCACACAAATGCGAGTTCACTTCCTCTAATTCAACCTTCCCAATTCCCAATCAAATAGCGTAATTAGTACTTAAAGCGTATAACCCGAACGGGTAGTAAGACGCGGTGCTAAATAATAATAATAAATTATTTTATTATGATATGTTTATTCTAAAAAAAATATTTGTTAGACGTAAAAGGAACCAAAAATAATTAAATATGGTCATAATACGCAATTACTTTAAAATACGGATAGTTTATCTTCTAAAAATTATTTATTACTTTATATTATATACAAAGTTAATATTGATGTTTTATCTATAAATATTTATTTTATACTTGTTATGTTATAATATAGTAGCGTAACTACCCGGTATTGCACGGGGCAGCCACACAATGCGAAAACATTTACTCCATTTTATTTCTTCCGACCCAGTTTTGAAGAAATTTGATACACATTTCCGTGGCCTGAGTCTACTATTATTTTTAAAAATATTCAAACTTCTGCGTCAAGTAGATATCTTACATATTCTTCAACATATCATATAAATATTGTAAATATAACATATATACATTGTATATAATATAATGTTGGTACATAGGCCTATGTTATTATTTACTTATTATATTACTTATGGCATTAGGAACTAGAAAAACCATTGCTGCACTTTAAAAAAAACGCCACCCATCCCTGTATTGAGATAGTACTATCCAGTCCACCTCATTACACCCTATTCCTATCTTAAGCTAGTTCTGTCCATTCACCCTCATTAAAACCTCTCTCTCTCTTGAGCTAATTCTATACAGTCCACCTCATTACGCCTCATCTCTTTCAGTTCCATTCTAGTGGTATTCTCCCATTTGCGTCTATGTCTTCCCAATGGTCTCTTCCCATTGGATTTACCAGTCAATACCCTTAATACGGTTCTAGAATCTCCTATTTGCGCTGTTATGTCCTGCCCACCGTAATCTACAAAACTTTATTATCATAACAATGGTTTGAGATGAGTAAAGGATGTGTATCCCATCATTATTTAACTTCATACACTCCCCAGTAGTCTCATCACTTTTTGGACCAAATATCGTCCTATGTTCTATAGATATATATGTAATATTATGTTAAATATCTATAAATAGTATGAATATTTTAGTTGTAACACCCATTTTTATCCCATTACGTGTAGACGGACGCATAGAAAAATCGCACTTTTATTAATTTATCTCACTTCAATAAAAATTGTCATTAAATACTTTGCAGTATTCATTTTTAGTTTATACTAGAGTTAAATATGTATTTTCTTTATATAGGCTTTAGCGAATAATTGATAATTATTCTTAATGTATTCAAAGGATTATTTAGATAAGTTTATAGTTAGATGTTATACTTCTAACGTCTTAATGTAACTATAAATTTTAAATCAATTTGTGACTTTAATAGAAAGTTAAATAGTATTATATACCAAAAGATGGAAAACGATAAAGAACGCTATCGGGGTGGTCCTCTTTGTAGAGCAAGAGTTATCTGAGTGACACTACAAGAGGTAGCCGCAAGAGTAGACCAGAGGTAGCGGCAAGAGTAGACCAGAGGTAGCCGCAAGAGTAGACCAGAGGTAGCCGCAAGAGTAAACCAGAGGTAGCGGCAAGAGTAGACCAGAGGTAGCCGCAAGAGTAAACCAGAGGTAGCCGCAAGAGTAGACCAGAGGTAGCGGCAAGAGTAGACCAGAGGTAGCGGCAAGAGTAGACCAGAGGTAGCGGCAAGAGTAGACCAGAGGTAGCCGCAAGAGTAGACCAGAGGTAGCGGCAAGGGTAAACCAGAGGTAGCGGCAAGAGTAGACCAGAGTTAGCCGCAAGAGTAAACCAGAGGTATCCGCAAGAGTAAACCAGAGGTAGCGGCAAGAGTAGACCAGAGGTAGCGGCAAGAGTAGACCAGAGGTAGTGGCAAGAGTAGACCAGAGGTAGCCGCAAGAGTAGACCAGAGATAGCCGCAAGAGTAGACCAGAGGTATCCGCAAGAGTAAACCAGAGGTAGCCGCAAGAGTAAACCAGAGGTAGCCGCAAGAGTAGACCAGAGGTAGCCGCAAGGGTAGACCAGAGGTAGCCGCAAGAGTAGACCAGAGGTAGCGGCAAGAGTAGACCAGAGGTAGTAGCAAGAGTAGACCAGAGGTAGTGGCAAGGTTTACAAAATGATTGTTCCATGTAAGACTAAGCTCAAAATGCCTGTATGTTCAAACGGTAGAAACAGCACTAACTAAGAATAATTTGGTAATTTGTATGTTATTGAGTGTGGAGACAGTTACGATCTTAGGTTGAGGATGTAGGGGACGAGATAAACCATCAGTGTTTTTGCAGTTTGCAGAGCAAACATATTTTTGTGGCCAAAATAAATAGAATAATGCTCCAGTAGAAACATAGAGTATATTTTCTTCCCACGGTGATACCAACAGTAACTGTTGAATATCTGTAACGAACATAGTGGCATTATATTAGAAACTTTATAAATGAAGAGAAAAAGTTGTCATTAAATTTCAGGACACCCTTGACAGATATTCAAGAATTCTTGACATCACCATGTGAATACAAATTACACTTCTTATTTATACATTAGAAATATTTTATTTAATCTGGCCAAAAAATGTTTTACTAAAAAAACTGAAAAAAAAAACCAGTCCGTTTGTCGCGTTCCCTACATTCCCACCTTAAATTAGAATCTAACCCAAGGCCACAGACAAATAATATAGCCAGACGCTCAACCTCCCGGTTAAAATGGTTGCGCTCCTTCTGACAGCCTAAGTCCTTCACCACTAGGATCGCTGCGGTTAGTCCTATCATCACCCAGCAGCGACACTAGTGAAGCCCAGTGTTGAAGGACTCAAGTTGGTAAAGGAGCGCAGCATAATCCCCGTAAGATTGAGAGTCTGTTTCTTACTGTCTGTCTCCTAGGCAAAGCGGTCGACTAGAGGCGCAAGGTTTCTAAGCGTGCATTCCAGAAAAATATAACACACGTGTTTCGAATATAATTATTTAAATTAAATAATTTTATTATTATTTTTAAATAAAGAAATAACGTCTAAAATATTTAATTCACTAATACGAATATAGATTTTTATTGAAATATTTTTTAGCACCACGTCTTACTACCCTGTTTAGGCTATACACTAATAAAATATTGATTAACAACAAAACCATTTTGAGTGTTTTATGACATTCTGGACGCGGAAAAAAATGTTGATATTTAATTGAAATAAGGGATACTATTATTGCACACATTAATTAACGCAAGGAAGGTGTGTGGGTGGGGGGTCACCATTTATTTTAAATTTATTCATATATTTCTACTATTTCACTTTTTTGACAGATAATTGATCACTCTACGGTTATTATTTATCCTCACGGGGTGGGTACGGCCTGTATGTATTTTTCAGTGTACATTTCTTCCGCAAATTTTAAATCTCGCCTAGGGCAAAAAAAAACATCACATCGGGCCTCATCAGAACGTACTGACTGATACGTTCATTCTCCTGAGTTATCTTTTGAATATGTTGAACGTTTATCTTTATTAATATTTTTTTTTTATCGTAAGGCATATATGATGAGGACAAACATCACATCCAGGTTCGGTTGCCTTATTAGCCGCTTTGTTGTCACAGAACGTTGTCCAGGGTACACCATAGGAGGTTGTTTACACGTTGTAACCGTAACGTGAAGGTGATTAATAAGATGTGGAACCAAGGTTAGTCTTAACCTAAATTAAGACTAATTTATCAAAACATAGTGACCATTGGGCTCATTCCCCTTAAGAGAGAAATACCCAAGGTACCAGCTGGGAATCAAACCCTGGACCCCTATAGGATCGAAACCAGGTGCACTGACCACTACACCACGGGGCCGGTATGCCCAAATTGTAATTTATTAACAACACAACAAAATATTAAAATTATTATTATTATTATTATTATTACTATTATCACCGCGTCTTACTACCCACTCGGGTTATACGCACTTAATGCTAATGTGTAATGTTAGGATGATTGTGAGGTGAAATGAACGACCTACAGTTTAACGTGTAATCCGAACCACGGTGAAGGCCTGGAATTCCACCCATTCACGAGTTGTGATTAATACACGTCTTGTCAGAGGTGGAGGAAGGGTTTGACAGTCACATAAATATGTGCCGGTGGGACCGAGGATTGAACCCCGTACCCAAGCACAGAAGTCCGACATATAACAAAATACAAAAAGCCTTTATGAATTATAATTTTATTTTAATATGTATATAAGTAACATCAATATTCTGCGTGGTGAGAAGTAATTGCGTCGTAATCAATAATTAAATAAGATTAACCATCATAATTGCACTTTATGAATGTTACGAGTGATGGCTGTGACATGGATGCCTGTGTGTGACCTGTTACAACTTATTTATAAGGAGGATTGAAGTAGTTTAGATCAAGTAAATGTATTCACATTAGCCCATATAAAGGAAGTGAAAATCATGTAGAAATGCACAGCTAAAAGTTGCTCCACCAAGATCCTAGCCCCGATCAAGAAGAATGCGAGTATAGCTTCTTTGACTTTAGATAGAAACTTATAAAGTCACTGATAGCTTACCTGGATGGTTTGACCGGCACATCGGATAGTAAAATATTTAAAATAACACATTTAGCTTAAAGAAAAAGTATATATATCTACACAATCAGAGAAATAATATCTTCACATTTTACGGAAAATATACTTTAAATATTGGTTGATTTTGAAAAAATTCTTAGGAGATTAGTAATAAAGACCGTTTAATCTTCCTAAGGTTATGTTTCATTCAATATTAGTTGTTTACAAATTATTATGACAAATAGTCAAAAATATATTCAATATAAAAAAAGTTTAAGTGATTAAGAATTCATAAATATAAAGTCAAAAGTTATTGTAACTTGCCACTTGAATTTCTATTTATCAATTTTCAATCATTTAAATTTTCTTATATTGAATATATATTTTTGATCATATGTTTTAATAATTTGTAATCAACAGATATTGTTTAGATCATATTTTTAGTAATATCAATATAATATTAAGAAAAAAGTATAGAAATAGAAGAATCATGAAATAGACTAAGAAAAGTTTTACAAACTGCTTGAAGCTATGAAGAAAACAACACGATCTTCAACTTCTATTATGAGTTATATTCTCTCAAAAATGTAGTTATTATATCACTACTTTCTCTTTCTTGCTTGTAATTATCTATTTTGGCTCTTATTGAAATAACCACTCCTCAATCCATCCAATAAAACAAGGTGAAGCTAAAACCCTAGCATTTATCTGTTAAAACAAGATAAAGTTCGTTCGTATTAGAATCAAAATTATCTGTAAATAGCCAACATGGTATCTTGAACAATCAGTTTGGTGAAACATCGAGCTAGCACTTTAAAACAAAAACATAGATGCGTTATCAGCTCACTGTGAAGCTGTGTTTACAGAACTTAGGTGACCTGGTGGCCTAGGGGTAAGGTGTCAGACTTCTGTGCTGGCGGCCGGGGTTCAATCCTCGGTCCCGGCACAGATTTATCTGATTTCCAAACCCTTCCTTCACCTCTGACAAGACATCTTGTGAATGTGGGGAATGCCAGGCCTCCACCGTGGTTCGGATTCCACGTTAAACTGTAGGTCCTTCATTTCATCTCACAATCACCCTACCATTACACATTAGCGTAAGTGCGTATAACCCGAACGGGTAGTAAGACGCGGTGCTAATAATAATAATAATAATAATAATAATAATAATTTACAGAACTTAATAAGCTGGTAAGTTAACCAACCATGACAAACAAGTGTTAGAGAGGTAGTCTTAGATTTGAAAGTTTGCAATACTACCTTAACTGATTTCGCTACTGTATAACTTATAATATAGGGTCACAGTGTAATCAAAAGATTAGAATATGGCTCTATATTATAAGACACACCATAGCGAAACAATGTAGGATAAGCTTAATATTACTCAGGGTAAACAAATTGTTCATTCACAATCGGGAATTTGTGCCTCTTACCTTCATAGACATAAATTAATGTTTAAAATATTAGAGCAAATCTCCAAATTATGAGTCCAAACTGAAGAGAAAAAAATAGTGTATGCAAAAGAACCTGTCAGAACATAAAATAAATGCTACGGGTGCACCGCACAAACTTTCTCACTATTTTACCTCAAAAGAGAGATTTGTTTACTGACAACTAGTAGGATTTGTAAAAGGAAAGTATACAAATCGTAGCAGAAACATTTAAACAAAGAACCCAAATGAAATAATATACACTGTAACAGAAAATCTTAGAAAAGAGGAAGATCTGGATCCACCAAAGAGTATAACTATCAATTTAACATTTCAAAGACCTTCATAAAAAATGTAAATAGCTTATACCTCAGAAATTATTAGTTTTTTTAAAGGTATATTTCAAATTAAAAAAAATCTATTAGTACTACAACTTTACGATAAAAAATTATTATGTATTTTAATTAGTTAAGGATATATGATCCAGACTCGAAATTTCTGCTGCTTATGTTTCATACCATCAAAGTCATATTCATGGCAAAATGAGATCTTCTATTTGTTTATAATTTTAAAATTTAGTCAAAATCTTTAAAGTTGTTTTTGAGAAAATCAATTTCTTTTCTTTTTGCCCTTTAGTTGACACCTTAATTTTAGGGGTGGATATCTAGTTGCAAAATTTCCTCAGGATAATCTTATGAAAACCCCTGAATCTACGTACTACGGCTCTAGGTCGAGACATAGACAGAAAAAGAGACAAACGACATCGCGAAAGGTCGGTGACCTTGCGGTCTAGGGGTAAGGTGTCAGACTTCTGTGCTGGCGGCCGGGGTTCAATCCTCGGTCCCGGCACAGATTTATCTGATTACCAAACCCTTCCTTCACCTCTGACAAGACGTGTATTAATCACAACTTGTGAATGTGGGGAATGCCAGGCCTCCACCGTGGTTCGGATTCCACGTTAAACTGTAGGTCCTTCATTTCATCTCACAATCACCCTACCATTACACATTAGCGTAAGTGCGTATAACCCGAACGGGTAGTAAGACGCGGCGCTAATAGTAATAATAATAATAATAGACATCGCGAAAGCCATTATTCGGTTTCAATGGGTCATGAAACGTCAACATTTATAAAAATCTTGAACTCTATTTTTTTACGAGTACAATAATTCACTCCGAGGAATAGAGAGAAATAAATATACATGCCTATAGCTCGGAAACGGTTTGTTTTATAAAAATATGTTTCAACTAAAAGATGTTTTGTCTTTCTCCCTTTAATTAGTTTATTTAAACTTGATATCCAACCCTAAAATTAAGTGTAGTTTTACTTACGAGTGAAATGATAAAAAAAATCGATTTTCTCAAAATCGACTTTAATGATTTTGATTAAAGCTCGTATGTAGCAATAATTTAATATTACTTACACATTAGTGTGTCTTATTTTAACATTAAAATCATTTTGAAGGTACTGTACACTAGCAGAAACTCCCAATTCTGATCATTCCTCTGCAACTATTTGAAACACGAAATAACTTTAGAACTGTTGAAAAACAAACCAACTTATTCTTAAAATAATATTTTATAGAATCAATATTTTCGTAGTAATAAGCAAATATATTTTTAGATTTTTTTTAAGGAAATTGGGAGTTGAAAATAAACAAAACCAATAATATGTTTCTGTAACAGTGTATATTATTTCCTCTATGGTATTTGGTGAAATGCGATGTTCTTTTTTCCCAATATATTAGTATAACAATGTATATTAATTTGTTTAATAAATCTTACGTGCTAAGAGTATAATCTAGGTAAAGGGTTATAAAGTACGTGCGGTGCATCGTATAATTTATTTTTACATAACGCCAAAGGAAATTCTTTGGCTATATTAAAGTAGCAATTGAGAAATTATGTTGCTCACTTGAAAATTTATGACAAAAAACGTGGTTTAAACAAGTTTTTACTAACAACCTCAGTGGCCGCGTGGTCTCTAACGCGCCACCCTCGCAGTAGACTATATTGCCGATGACGAGGAGATTGAGGTTCGAATCTCGGTCGAGTGTATCAAGGGTGGTTTTTTCAAAATGGTTTTCCACTATCCCTCCATGCAAAGACGGGTACACTTATTTCAAATATAGCCTTCCTAATCCCTAAAACCATTAGCGTGATTAGTACATAGGTGTATAGGTCGAACAGGTAGTAAGATGCTGTACAAAAAAAAAGTTTATTAAAAACATGTACATTTTATTTAACAGTTACAACAGGCTCAAACACAAATGATGAAAATTGTTTGTATTAAAACTGTAGAGCATTTTAATGAGATATTTGGCAATCCTTTTATCTAACAAGTTGCAGAAACATTGGTAGAATATCTTAATTAAATTTACATGCAGAGTTCCTCCGATATTCATGAAATATCAAGCTAAAACCAGCACATACCGCCATCAGGAAAGAGTTTATTAACTTTTACATTCGCCATTCTTTTAAGGCCAATAATTCTCCACGTTTTAAAGTTGGTGACAGTGTTGACCATCCCAGAGTTATATCATTCCTCCAAAAGAGATGCGTGACTGGATAGTTTTGAAAAACACCGGTTGAAGGCATTTGCTCTTCAGGAAGTCATATGGACAGGAGATGGTAGTTTTCTAATTTGGAAACTTTCTTCTTTCTTCTTTGGAGGAGACAAACTCATAATTTAGGTACAAGTACTTTTATATGTAGGGAAATTTGGTCAAGGATTAAATATATAAATAACAGGATATAGAATATTATTTCGAAAGGAAGATTATATAATTTTTCAAATATTAGTTTACATGCTCCTACAAATGAGATTTTATTATAATACAAAAAAATGTTGACTTACAAAGTTTAAATTAAGAATCCAATTTTTCTTTGGTTATTGCTTTTTGCAATTTGGTACGAAAGGCAAAATCATGGGGTGTTATGAAAATAATGAACATCAGATATCCTTATTTATGGTTAAACTCCATTAAAACTTTTAATTCAAAAAACTAACTTGTTTCTTTAAGGTGATGTGGGAAACTAGTTAATGTAGACATCCGCTCTCTAGACTGGTATCATAAGACGCTGCACATAATCTAGTTGCTCCGAGTTAAACACTTGGGGATATGTACAAGCTATATTCTGTCGTATGACTGGAACGTTGACACACAAACATAGCCTAAGCTAGTGAATCATTGCTGAACGTTATCGCGCTAAAATAGATTAAAATGTTTTTAATTAGAAAAATGTTGAAAGTGTACCGGGTGGTGGTAGAAGAATAAGGGGGAAGGGAGTTTGACGTTACTGCCTATCTCTTGTGTCCTTAAAAAAGCGAAGTGAGGCTTTGTCTTTACAATCTCACATTTTTTATATGAGTGGATTTAGAGTATATTTATAAGTAATTTAATGCACGTCAGAGGAAATATTTTACCTTACTCTGTGCTGCTGTAAATATATATGGTAGATTATTGACCTCCGTTGTCTTGGTATAAGGTGCACGTCTTGTTTCCAACTCTCTACAATGCATACAGAAAGGACCCGCGTTCAGATGTCACATTAAATTACTAAAAAGATATAATTATTGATTCTAATGAACTTAAGCAGCTAGAACAACGCCACAGGTGTGAATTTAAATACAATAAAGGTACAGTATGAATAGCACAGAAATTAGCGTAACTGTAGATTGTTTCTTTTTATAAAATATATCCTTGGAAATGGACCCCCGCCCCCTTAGCTAACTGACAAAAATGAGTAAACTTTCAATACCAAAAATGGGGAACCTGCGATCTTTTTAAGTGGTCGGTGCGGCGTATACTGATTTATTTTGGTCAATTATGTATCTTCATAGTTTATAAATGATACATTCTCAAACGGCTAATCTAAATAATTCTCGTCTTGCTATCAACAAGTCTTACTACCTGTTCAGTCTATACGTATTATATGTTAATTACTCTAATTTGGGTAGGGATGAGTAAGGAAGCATTTTAGAGGTAATATACCCTCACTTTCCTTGAAGGAGAGTGGGAAACTCTTTAGAAAAATCCGCCACCAGTATACTGACCGGTATTCGAACCCTAATCTCCTCGTCATCAGCAGGCCAGTCTAACACTAGATACACTAGATAACGCCTAGATAATACTAAACAACACCTTAGACCTTTCATCTACTGAGGCTGGTTTTAATTAACCAAAATAAAATATTGTTATTTTAGAGCTTATTGTTAGAAATTTAACCACTCTTAACTATCTTTGATTGTCAAACTTAATATATTCGCAAAATTTGATTGTAAATTAATGTGCTGCCGAATGTGGGGAATGCCAGGCCTCCACCGTGGTTAGGATTCCACGTTAAACTGTAGGTCCTCCATTTTCATCTCGCAATCATCCTACCATTACACATTAGCGTAAGTGCGTATAACCCGAACGGGTAGTAAGACGCGGTGCTAATAATAATAATAATAATAATGTGCTGCCTAGTGAGGAATTTTTGAAGTAACATGCAGCCTTTCAATTCCATTAAAGGTTCCCCTACCACTGATGTAGATCTCCCTGGTAATATTTATATTTTAGATTTAACAAAAATAAAGGGGTTTTTAAAACTTCGTAGTGATTAGAACATTGAACCATTATTATAATAAAAAAATGACCTAATCATTAATTATTATTATTATTAGCACCGCGTCTTACTACCCATTTGGATTATACGCACTTACGCTAATGTGAAATGGTAGGGTGATTGTGAGATGAAATGAAGGACCTACAGTTTAACGTGGAATCCGAACCACGGTGGAGGCCTGGCATTCCACACATTCACAAGATTTCTTGTCAGAGGTGAAGGAAGGGTTTGGAAATCAGATAAATCTGTGCCGGGACCGAGGATTGAACCCCTGCCGCCAGCACAGAAGTCTGACACCTTACCCCTAGACCACCAGGTCACCTAATCATTAATTAATTTAGCATAGTGTCTTACAACCTATTCTGTATTATGTATTAATTATGTTAATGAGCTTGTGATCCTGAAGATTTATTTTAGATGAAATGTACTCAAATTCACATGATTGTTGGGTGGGCAATTGTTTATGGCAAACCACCCTTAGTACACCCGACTGGGATCTAACCATGATCTCTCAGTTTTGTATATTGCTAAAGTAGAGCCTTAGACCATGAGGTCACCGAAGTGGGTAAAAATGACCTACAATCACTTCAAATTAGTATTGTTAAAATATATCCTAACACTATTTGACATAATAAAATATTACCAATGGAATATATTCTTATGAAAGGAAATTCTCGGTATTTGCTTTAACATGTACTATCTAGTACTTTAATGACAGATCTTTTACTCTAACCTATTTTTCTCACGTAGTCATTTTTCCGTATCCTCTTATAAATAACAAATTATGACAATATATTAGAAAAAGGCTTGTTGGTACAGAAACATAGGAAGTTGACACATTGTTTATTGAACAACTTTTTTCTGTTTTTTGTTCGCATAATTATAGTTCCTTTAAGGTCCTTTGACAATAGACTGGATGTGAACAGACAAGTATTTTATCTGAAGCGAGTATAGGACCTACAAATACCTTTTTATTTCACTAACCTCATTTTATAACTGCTTTGGTGGCTGGATAGTCTAACGCACTAAGCACGCAGTAAACTAAACTGTCGATGACCGGGTGATCAAGGTTCAAATCTCGGTCGAGTATACTGAGTGTGGTTTTTCAAAATGTTTTTCAAACCTACCTCCAAGAAAATGTGAGTGCATTTCCTATTCCCTAAAGACCATTAGCAAAATTAGTACATAGGCATATAATCCGAACGGTTAGTAACTAGTAGCACTAAAAAAAAAGATTCAATTGATGAAATATAGGTGTCTTT
This sequence comes from Timema monikensis, assembly GCA_902151445.1. Classification (NCBI taxonomy): domain Eukaryota; kingdom Metazoa; phylum Arthropoda; class Insecta; order Phasmatodea; family Timematidae; genus Timema; species Timema monikensis. The sequence continues at coordinate 82,120 of CABFVZ010002024.1, read as the reverse complement.
ATAATATAGTTCCAAAATAAATCTGTTTAAAACTACAATATTACATTTTTAATATTTTAAAATCCAATCTGATAATTTATTTTGCTATAGTTAAATTTTTGGCTCGCTATTGAAAATAATAATATAGATAAACTGATGTTATGATTTGGAAACATTTATTTTCAGTGAACTGAAGTTACATATATTTAAAGTAAAGGCCAAAATTAAAAGTCTTACGAATGCTTAATTTAATTATAATTTCTAGCTGCTTACTTGCTGAAAGTTTAAATATATTTTTAAATAAAAATTATATTTCTTTCTTTTTTGAAATTATCTACAGTTATTTCATTTGTTTAATTAATAATGAGACGCACGATAATGGCTGTTGTATAGTATTAAATTGTTAAAAGCAAAATTATAATGATATACTTTAATATTTATCATGATGTTATCATAATGTTATCAACGCTTTGAAAAATATGATTGAATTCTTTATCCAACATGCGATTTCTTTGGACATTGTTCTTAAAAAGCAACTTGCGACTCTGAATTATTAAGCCAAGTGTGCCCAGACTTTAAGAAAAAAAATGTGTAAGTAATATAATTTAATTTTGTAAATTGCTCTTCAGTGTGATTACAAATTTTGTTGCAATTTACAATACCGGACACATATTTAAGAGGAACTGTCATATAAAATAAGGTCGAGGGAAAGAGGAGCTTAGGAAGAAGGAGGATTCAAATATTGGATTACTTGAAGGAAAGTAGGATATTTTTAAAGCTTAAGGAGACAGAGGACAAGGAGCATTGGCGGTCTAATTCATTGACATAAAGAATGAACCTGTCGTAAGGCAGAACACATAGTAATAATATAAATTATAATTTATATATTTGTAGTTAGAGAAAATCTAGACACGTTTTAATACGAATCAAAATAGCCAAAGCTATTATATTGGTTTTAATGAGGATTTACTCTATCTAAATATCATATTCTGAAAAAGTGAAAAATGACACCTGGACACGGGAATCGAACCTGGGATCTTTGTCTTAAAACGCCAATGCTCTAACAAATGAGTTATCCAGGAATCTTCCCGTGCCCAGGGTGATTCTTCACTCATATTTTGAGGCAGAGTCTGTGATGGACGTGTGGAAATCGTCGGCTACAAATGTGGGATTTAGTAAGATCACGAGCTATCACCTTCGACTCGGTAGATGGCTTATTGCTGCCTCTTGAACAATTATTATAATTGTAAGGGATTGCATATTTAAGAATCAAATAGCCAAAGCTATTATATATAATAAATAATTATTGAAGATTGACCCTGGACTCGGGATGATTCCTGGATAGTTCAGTGGTTAGAGCATTGACGTACTAAGCCAAAGGCCCCGGGTTCGATTTCAGTGTCCAGGTGTCATTTTTCAATTTTCAGAACATTTTAATAAGCATAAAACCTTCTTTGGTCACTGCATGGTCTAAGGCTTCACTTAAGTGTTGGACTAAACTGTCGATGGCAGGGAGATTGGGGTTTTAAATACAGTCGTGTGTACTGGGGGCTTTTTTTCCAAAATGATTTTCCACTTTACCTCCATGCAAATGCGGAAACACATAATGTAGATTCAATGATCCTCATCTCTGACTCTATACCATAATTAGTTCACATGCGAATAACCTAAACTAAGATGTGTAATAATATATTTCACTGCCTCTAAATTGGTGGGTGGACGAATTTTCCGCCAAACATTCTATAATGAGTGTGGGCAGTGTATCAAACGTGTAACTGAGCCTGGACATAGAAGGTCACATTGATGATGGTTTCCTACCCTTTCTACACCTCCTCATACCTTTTATTTTAACTCAGGACTTTACCCATAAGGGATAGAACAAATTGGAAATCAATTGAAAGACTCGTATAGCAGAGAGAATAATTGAAAAAATATAACTTAATAATACTCTCAAATATGAAGATATGGCTGGTAAAATAAATTAAATAACAAATGAATACTCAAAAAAAGTGGTTTTGAATTTTCGTCTGTATGTACCTCCAACTAGAGCCTAAACTATTTTACCGATCGGACTAAAACTTGGTATCTAAGGTTTTCATAGGGTTGTCCCGATGAGTTTTTGAATTGGATATTTAACCCTATAATTAAGGATAGTTTACTTAAGGGCAAAAAGAGAAAAAGTCAATTTTCTCAAAATCGGGTCTAAAGATTTTGATTAAATTTCATTTCTAAACATTTCTAAATATTCTAAACAAAGTGTCTACGCTGAATATTTTAGCAAAATAACTAAGGGCTCCGGTCTGATACGTAAATTATCTATTTTGTACATAATAGTTCCTAAACTATGATGTTGATTAAGATTATAAATAAACTGGCTATTTTCATTTTCTCATGAAGCAGGAACTTCCGTATCTCCACAACTAAATTAAATAAATAAATATTTTTTCTTTGCTAGGTTGCAGTACTATTAAAAATAAAAAACTTTTACATGAAATATATTTTTATAAAACCAAAAGTTTCTGAGATATTTGCAAATATATTAATACAATTTTGTGATCTTTAGTTGTAAAAGATACTACCTAAGTTTTAACGCAATAATTCTCCAATGCCATAGAGTAATTAAATATAAGTAAGTCTCTCTAAAAGTTTAGGTTGTTTTTCCTTAAACCTCTTAGGAGAAATGTTTGTACAAAAATGATCTATATCCATTTAGACTCAATAGTCAATATTTACATTTTTTATTGGTCAAATTTTATAAATGAGGAATTTAATAGCAATCCGATGGCAATAAGATGTGAAACACCTAATATAATGTCGAAAATTTTAAATGGAAGTTGAATTTTTAAAACGAAGTGTTGACCCTTATGGACCCAATATTGATATATTTGTATCGGTCCAAACATACAAGTTGTAGCTTGAGAAGATCAGGTGGACAAAAAGGGTGACAAATGAACAAGTCCTAAGAAGAGTGGGTGAGAAGAGAACCATTTTGGATGTGATAATTCGGTACAAAGCAAAGTGGATCGGACACATCCTTAGGAAGAACTGTCTACTGCACGACGTCGTAGAAGGGAAGGTTGAGGGAAAGAGGAGGTTAAGAAGAAGGAGGATTAAAATATTGGATGAATTGAATGAAAGAATCCATTTCTGGTAGCTGAAGGAGGAGTCAGAGGACGGGGCGCATTGGCAGTCTAAGTTAACTAACAAAAAAATGGACCTGTCGTGAGGCAGAGCATATAATAAAAATAATATTAATAATTCCAATAAATACTCGGATTTTGCTTTAATTTATAAGCTCTGTACTTGCCTTACTGCCAATCTGGGCTATCCATTGGCTTACACAAAATGGGGTAAAACTAAGTTGATAGAATAAAGAGCAAATGTACCCGAATTTACGCGGGGAGAGAGTGAAAAATTATTTATTGAAAAAGACGCCTCCCGATACCCGAGTAGGATTTGAACTTTGACCTACCATAAACAAATCTAGATGAGACTGAAGCCTTGGTTCACGTGTCTACAAGTATGGAAAATATGCATAGGTTTTACTATAAAATGCGTTAATATCTATGAATAGTCATAAAATATATTAATATAAATTTACTATAATGTAAATTCTAAATTACATAATTTAAAAAGTAATTTAACAGTGTAATGAACTGAAAATAAATCTGAGAGCACGTGATGAACTTTTATTTTATTATCATTAAGCTATCCCAGTCTCCATCAATTTCCCTTTACAAAGGATGTCAATGGTTTTCTTATTAGCCCTAACAATCCATAAAATGAAGCCCTTCACGTCACGTTCCGTACCATCCTACTCTATGTGATAGAACAAATTAATTGGCCTCTCTTCTGGTTCAAGTAATCCTTTGACAACATTTCAATGGTGACTTGATTCTTGGAATTACTCAACTAATATACGTATTTTTATTTGAGCTTCTGATGGGCAAAACATTGTATGAACATTATTTCCGCCGATAATAATGTTGTTACTCATAATAGTGATTAATGATTTTCATTTTTCTAAAGTATCCAATTAATATTAAAACGTTATGTAATTTAATCACTTGATAATTCATCCAGATGAAGTAACCATAATGAGGCTATCTAAAAATTAATTAACAAAAAACTAGAAGCACAACTTTCTTTAGAACAACGACAAAATGCACTTTTCAGCATATTTCATTTAAAATAATGAAATAGTTTTTTCGTTGAGAATATTAATTTCTGATAGATTTTAACTAAATAACTATCATGGTTTGAATATATACTATCATAGTTCCTACTATTGAATTATTTATTTAACACCACTTCTTGCTACAAGTTTGGGTTATATGATTATGTAGGCTACTAATTACGATAATGGTATTAGAGATAGAAAAGTTATATTTAGAGAAAATGTGTCCGCTTTTGCGTGGAGGGAGAATGGAAAACCATTTTGTAAAAACCACTCTCATATTTATTAAATCTAATTACCTCCTTTTAAGAAAATCTTTCATATTTAAATAATGGCAATAACTCTTGATGGGAAAAGTTACATATGTTGTTGTTATTATTATTATTATTATTATTATTATTATTATTATTATTAGCACCACGTCTTACTACCCATTCTGGTTATACGCATACGTAATACAATTTGTAGGAGGGAGGGATCAAGCTAAATGTTTACTTGGTGTTTTAAAATGGTGGTCAGGAGGGGGGTGGATAAGATAATAAAAAAGCATTACTTTTCTTTTATGGGTGACCCATTAACATTAATGATTATATGATATTTAACCTTATGGTTGTTGTGCCTCATTGTTCGGCCCTTGCGCCTTTTCTCCGCACGTGCACATACCACGCCAACCACCGTAAGAACTACAGCAGCCCCATGGCTTCTTTGGTGCTGACTGACAGCGCACAGCTGACAGCTAAAAGCTTTAAAAAGTTACCAGACCAAATTATGTATCCCTACGCTGAACCAAATGATCTGCAAAAACATGTGTTTAGCAGCTGTCACTTCTGACACTCAAAATTTAGGTATATATACCTTAATGTTGACTGTCAGAAGTCAGCTGTGAGCTGTCAGTCAGCACCAAAGAAGTCACGGGGCTACTGTAGTTACGCTGTGGAGTTATCTTCCCGCATTGCTTTCCAGGAATGTAACACTAAGAATATACAATACCATAAATTTACCCATTGTTCCCTATGGGTATGAAACATGGTCTCTTACCTTACATGACAAAAACAAATTTAGGGTGTTCGAAAACAAGATGCTTAGGAATATTGTTGGTCCAAAGAGAGATAAGGCTACTGGAGAGTGGGGGAGGTTAAATAATTATAAGTTAACTAGCCTGTACTAATCACAAGACATTGTTTGTATTATCTAGTCTCTTAGATTACGGTGAATAGGACTTGCAGCGTGAATGGAAGATTCTAGAACCTTGTTCAGAGTACTGACTGGAAAAGCCAATGGGAAGATATCGTTGGGAAGACATATACGCAGAGTGAATGGACCTGAAAGTGATAGGGTGCTATGAGGTGGAATGGATAGAACTAGCTACAGATAGATATAGGGTGTAATGAGGTGGACTGGATAGAACTAGCTCCAGATATGGATAGGGTGTCATGAGGTGGACTGGATATAAGTAACTCAAGATAGGGATAGGATGGGTATAAGTTAACTCAAGATAGGGATAGGATGGATATAAAAGTAACTCAAGATAGGGGTAGGTAGTGTAATTTTACAAATGCGGCAATGAACTTTCGAGTTATTAGTTTCATAGAGCAAGGAGGTGTTCGTGATTAGGAATGTTGAATTTTATTTAAATGAAGTGCACCCATATTTAAGGGGAGGGAGAGTGGGAAACAATTCAGAAAAAAAAGATCCTTCAGCACAATTGACCAGAACTAGTACCTCAGACCTAATCATTGGAAGTCCAGTTTATTGCAACAGTAACATATTAGATCAAGGGTCATCAGCCTGCTTTATATCATGGGCCGTATGAGTTTTAAACATATACTTGGTGGTCCCTGTAATTTAAAAAAGAAACTCTTGTTAAAAATATCTACTAGGTAAAGGGGTAAGAATAGCTTGCCAGGGTCGGCAATTTATAAGCCATTTTAGCCTGTTATTATTATTAATAATAATAATGATAATAATAATAACATCGCATCTTACTACCCATTCGGGTTATACGCACTTACGCTAATGTGTAATGGTAGGATGATTGTGAGATGAAACGAAGGACCTACAGTTTATCGTGGGATCCGAACCACGGTGGAGGCCAGGCATTCCCCACATTCACAAGTTGTGATTAATACACGTCTTGCCTGAGGTGAAGGAAGGGTTTGGCAATCAGATAAATCTGTGCCGGGACCGAGGATAAAACCCTTTAGTTTGTTAGTGGCTCAGACAGTTAGTAAAGTGTGAATTCAAGGGGTGTCAAACCTAGATAACTTTTTAAGCGGTGACCTTTGGTCTGCCAATGATAGGGAGATCGGGGCTCGAATCCCGATTGGGTTCACTGTGGATTTTTCCCCAAAATGATCTTACACACTCTCTCTCCACTAAAAATCTGGTGCACCACCTCTAAATTCAACCTTCTTCAACCCTAACTCATTAGCGTAATTAGTACATACGCGTATAACCTCAACAAGTAGTAGGAACTAGGACTCGGTGCTAAAAAAAACTGTCTTAGTGGCGGCATGATTTAAGGCGTCCATCTCGTGTTAGAGTAAATTAGCAATGATAGGATGACAGGGATATGGAGGTTTGAATGCCGGTCGAGTGTACTGAGGGCTATTTTCCCAAACTGTTTCCCCTTCCTCCTCCACGCAAATGTAGGTACATTTCCTCTAACTTCATCCTTACTCATCCGTAATTCAGTAGCGTAGCTAGTACATAATGCGTAATACATGATCAAGTAGGGAAACTTGGTGCTAAAAACATTTAATGGGTTACAGACCTGCAAGGATGAACATAGTTACCTTTACAAAAACTATGCCAAAATGTTTTGTGGGAACCAGTTGGATGGCAAAACACTGCCCGCGCACCGTAGGTTGCTTGCTGAAGACGGTATTTAGAGCATTCGATCACTAAGGTGGGTCTTAAAAAACTATTGATTGGTATTATATATTTGATAGGGGGTATAAACCAAAATTAATATTAATTAGGTGTGTCCCCGAGTTGACAAGAACTTGCGTTTCACCTTTGACATTACAACCTCCGTGACCCTACCCACAAACAGAGGAAGAGGTGAAAAGGTCACACAGTATAAATGGCAGTGTGCAAACATAGGGTCTTTCAAAGACCGGTCTCTGGTTCATTTGAGTCTAGGACGAACACTTTACACAAAGACACAAACTCGAATCTAGGTTGTGTCGTATGTACTGTACGTCTGATGAATCATTATTCTTATTTTTAACATAATTCTTCAATATTCAGGTTGGTAGTGATTGGGACTGACCTTGTAAGAAACTCTAACTCATCAAAAATTCTCTGGTTCTGCACCTCAGTATATAGCATGTTTAATTATTGAGCTCACAGGATACGGGTTCGTGTGCTAAACTGTACTTAAAGAACTCTAATATAAAAAAATTGGGGTTTCCCATCTAACAGTGATGAATTAACGAAAAGAGGACAAGTCTCTATGTATTTTTTTGATATAAACTAATTACTAGGTAGAAAGATTATATAATCAAACGATATAATAAAATTAACGTTACAATCTCTCAAATAAAATTAATAATAATATTTAGCACCACGTCTTACTACCCGTTCGGGCTATACGCTTTAAGTACTAATTACGTTAATGGATTAGGAATTGGGAAGGTTGAATTAGAGGAAGTGAACCCTTATTTGCGTGGAGGGAGAGTGGAAAACCATTTAGGAAAAACCACCCCCAGTTCACCCGACCGAGATTCAAACCTCAATATCCCCGTCCTCAGCAGTCGAGCTCAACACGAAAAGCGCGTTAGCCAACTACGCCATCGAGGCAGGTAAATAAAATGAAAATAAATACAAAAACACTCAATAATAAATTATATTTAATAGCTAAATTATGACATTCATTTTGATGCACCCTGTCCTACTACCCATCTGGACTGGAAATATTTTTACAATAACATAAGGGAGTGGAAAAGTAATAAGTAGAATTTGTGGTCAATGTACCAGTATTTGCGTAGGGGCAGAGTAGGGAACTTTTTATTTACAACTTAGTCAATACACTCAGTTGGAAATCAAACCCATGACCTCTTTATTAATGGTAAATTATATCAGATGAGCCTAACACATTATCCCACTTACCCACTGATGCATGTTAATGTGTCGGTAGTAATTAGATATTCGTATCATACAAAATGTTATAGCTTAGAGCACACTACATTAAACATTATTTATCGTTCTTTAATTTAGTATATATTAATTATTTCAACAAAATTATTCATACCTATTATGGCTTTTAATTTTTTTAATAATAGTAAGTCACACTACAGAATATAGGTGTAGCTAAATTTTATATTTTATGGCAGGCCTACTTTTATTTAGTAGGTTTTTAGTCTGGTAGTTACTAAAGTTACTAAAATATATATATATACTCATACGCCAATTTATGTAATCTGCAGTTGTCACCTTTTCCTATAAACTAACACAGATAAATAGTAAAATAGTATCTATGTCGGCCACAAATATTTAATTTTGAATATTATAAGCTCGCCTTCCAACCCAAAAATTAGCTTTGTTGACCTTGTTTAAGCTGTTTCACTTGTGAAGAGGACCAAAAGATTATTTTAAAATATGAATACATTTTCTGACATTTTATAATTTGTCTAAAATTGTAGGCATTACGTTTTATTTTATTTAGTTTATTTAATCAACCACCAATTTGTAGGTGGAGTGCCTATAAGTATATATTGTTTAAATTTATCGATAAAATAAAATAAAATAAACCATCTGAATATAGTCGGTTAAATTGTAATCGTTGCTTCAAACTTCGCGTTAAAGTCATATAAGTCCTCATTTTTTTTTTCACAACGTCATGCACGTTCGAATAAAATACACGTCCTCTATAATTGACGAAATATCAGTCAACGACTAGAAAATAAAAAAACGTGTCTGTGGCATCGACGTGTTATTAATATATCTTTTTAGAATTTTTTCCACCCTTCCCGTTCAACTTTTACACACCCCTTTTCGCCCGCCCTTCCCAACCAACTGGTTCCCATTTCCTCCGACTTAGATTTTCCAAGGTCTCGCTTGTCATCATGATAGACGTACCATCTCCGGCTCCCGTGTTATAGATTCTATGTCACTTGACATTCACTTCGCATAGGATGCCCCGTAGAGTTAGGGGCAATGCCGTAGCCAGATAATAATTTCAGGGGGGTTCATTGGGTACATCTCCCAATTGCAGAAGGGAAGAAATAAAATCTAAATATTATATAGTTCTAGATGCAATCTTAATATTGTTTATGGCAACATAACTCCCTAATTGCCGTAGACATATATTGTAGTAATATTAATGGGTTACATTAGCCATTTTGGGAGAGTATGTTTGAGGGTGTAAAGAAATAACAGAAAAAATAAATTACAATATAAACAAAAATACCGAGGAAACTCATAGTTTCGTAGAATTTTGTCAATCTATTTACAGTTTTTTTTTCAATGTTAGCCATTTTATCTTTAAATGTGTACCTTTGAAAGTTGAATATTTGTTTTTGCAAGTTAAGGGACAGCATCCAGTATTATTGAGCTTGATAATTCACTGTTATACAAAGATCTGGATCGTTTATCAGGTGATTACTCGAATACATATGTCTCAATATCTTGTGTTTATACTTCATCGTACAGATATCTTATATATATATATATATAGTGATTTTGTATCCATTTCATTTCTGTAATTTTTCTATAACTATGAGATTGTTTCACAAACTAATTTGTCAAATTTGGTAAGGGAGCAGATTATTTCTGAAACCTTATAAAGTTGTTTCTTTTACTTGAAACACTTTCAAGATTACGCTTCACATTAGATTTGATTTAAAAATTAAAATCTACAAAGAGTGTTTGGTAGCTGTAACTTCTATATGAATAACAGTTACACAAAAATAGTCACAATAAAACAAATTGTAAAAAAGTAAGAAGGAAAACACTATTAGTATCATTAAATGTTCTTATCCGCTATACATAATCAACACGATCATTTTGATAAATGGCAGATGTAAGCTCTTAGTCATAATGGTTACTTCAATGTTTGTAAAGCGGAAGTCGGATATAGAAATACATTTCAGGTATAAATCTTGTGGTAAAAACATTATACGACAAATACTGACGTAGTAGTAGTAACAACTTAATGGTAATGTAAATACAGATAACATTGTATGTGTAGTAACAACTCATGGTAATGTAAATACAGACAACATTGTGGGAGTAGTAACAACTTATGGTAATGTAAATAAAGACAACATTGTCTGTGTAGTAACGTCTTGATGGCAATGTAAATACAGATAACATTGTCTGGGTAATAAATACTTGATGGTAGCGTAAATAAAGACAACATTGTCTGTCTAGTAACAACTGATGGTAATGGTAATGTTATTATTATTATTAGCACCGCGTCTTACTACCCGTTCGGGTTATACGCACTTACGCTAATGTGTAATGGTAGGGTGATTGTGAGATGAAATGAAGGACCTACAGTTTAACGTGGAATCTGAACCACTACTTTGATATACATCTATATTCTACCTGAGTCTCACACTTATAGATACTATAATATATCCATACTCCAGTTGAGTTTCACTCTTATTGATACTATAATATAGCCATATTCCATTTGAGTTTCACTCTTATAGATACTATAATATAGCCATATTCCATTTGAGTTTCACACTTATATGACTATAGTATATCTATACTCAATTTGATTCTCACACTCATAGAACCTTTAATAGATCCTAATTCCATGTGAAGTAACTGACTCATCTGGTAATTCTCTCAAATTGCGATCTTGTTTTAATATCTTTAAATAAATTTAATACACCCTATACATTTGTATTGATCGTTTAATGTAGTGTATGTACCTTTTGATTTTAGCAGGTGTTTTATATATTATATTATCTTCCCCTCCCCAAGTATTTCCTATAACTGTGATCCTCCCCCCCCCTCCCCCCCATCACGTTTCAATGTTCATTCGAGATAAATGTATGTGTTTTAAATATGCTAATGTGTTAGGAATAAGTAAAATATAATTTGTGTTAATTGTAGCAGTATTTATTTGGAGGGAGAGTGAATAAATAAATAATAAAAACCACCCTCAGTACACCCTACTGAGATTTGAACCCCAATTTTCCTGTCATCTGCAGTCCAGTATATTGCGATCACCAAACTGGATACAAATAAAAGCTTTATAATAATACGTAGTTATATAATTATTTCACCATGAATAAAAAATACTCAACAGTATATACGCTACAAATAATTTAAATTAAATTAACTTCCACAGTTGGTAGTAAATCTCCAAATAAGTACAATATAATTAACATTTACATCCCAAGAAAACCTTATCAACTGAATTAACAATTTTTTAAAAACTTTAAATTTTTTTAAACGAATAACTAAATCCATTCAATACAACATTTTTGACACTTTCCAAATCTAACGGCCATTATAATATTCACAAAACCGCTACTTTTACCTTTCATGTTTTCAGGTCAGTCAACTGAAATTGATTGCTAATAACCATTAAGTTACAATGTCCAATAGCATGCTCATTATAGCACGTCTAGTTATCACAGCTATAATTAGAAACTCATGTTTGGCTGGATTATAACTCAAAGAGCGTACATACAAAGATTTTGGGCAGTATATGTGTGGAATGTTTGGAAAAAATTTAATAAATATATGAATATTTTAATTTTGGTAGAGAAATTCTCGGTATATTTAAGAATAAACACAAAATTAATTCTTCTTCTTTAGAATCATATTTGTATAGCACACTTATTCAAATCATACTCTCTATTCCAAGTATTAATTTTTAGTTACTAAGCACAATACAAAATGGATGCTCTGCGTGGAAACTTAACCAACCTTTCTATCTTTAGCAATACTAATAATGAATGGTTGTATTTTAATGTTTATAATTACTTAAATAATATTTGTTCTTATCTTATTGATTTGTGAAGAATTTGAAATTTAAAAACTGTATTTATTATACGATCTAACGTAACTATCAATAGATTACAAATAAATTAAATTGTACGGTACAATGCACATAATTTCTCTCTTTTTAATCTTAAAATAAAGACATTTATTAGCAACCCATAAAATTTGTTAAACCAAATAATGTACACTTTTGCAGAAACACTCCATCAAATATCATACATATGTTACAGAAACATTGAATAAAGAGGAGCATCTCTGTCCACCAAATAGCATAATAATTAATTTCAGATTTCTAAGTATTCCATAAAAAATAAATAGGTTTGCTTATAGCTCTAATTATTGATTTTATAAAAATGTATTTCAGAATAAAATATTTTTAATTCTAGCAGTACCACAACTTAGCAATAATAATTTATTTCGTATTTGAAATAGTTGAAGGGATACGGAAAATATTGGAAATTCCTGCTTATGTCATGCTCGAAGTCATTTTCATGGAAAATGAAATTAGCTATTTTGTTTGTAATGTTAAACAGTGACTATATACAAAATGTATTAAAAATCATTAGAGTGAAATTTGTGTAGATATATTTTTTCTCTTTTTGCATATAAAACTATCCTTAATTTTACAACATTTTTAGAAAACATTCCAAAATTTTAAATCCTAAGTAGGCAGTGGATACATATAAGTTAGGATTTCGATGTTATTATTTCAAGATTTCAAGAAATTAACGTTAAAATTTAGTTTTATAAATATGAATATTAAAAGGAGTAATATAATATTGAAATACACTTGAAAAAATATTTATAATCTTGGAATACCAATTGTAACAAATTTACTAACATTTAAAAAATACTTCATCGACTCATAATTTTTCATATAAAAAAGTAAACAGTCAAAATAACATATGATAGCATATTAAGAATTACAATATAAAACTGTGAGTTGACATAACGATGAAAGTATAAAACTTATTTAATAGAACAAAGTTAAAATTATGTCAACATCTTTTGTCAAATTACAATGGTTGAATAATGGTGCATATAAACTGAAAAGGTTAAAATAAATTTATTGAAAAAAGTTGCGTTCAATTAAAATCTAAATCTTATCTGAAATTGACCTCACTGTATTCCTTCGTTATTCCAGATCAGGGGGAGAATTCTGGAAGAATTTAATCCGACGTGTTTCGGTGACATTTTCGTACCATATTCATTGGAAACTGTAAAACTGAAATAAAAGAATCCAGTAAGAAGGTAAAAAATAAGATTGTATTCAGAAGTATGAAATAATATACATTATAACATTATAAAAGATAACACGGGAAAATATTTAAACAAACAAACTTATGTTGTTGTGTGAAACACGATGTGTTTACATGACTGCAAGATGTTAACTGAAAAGGTTTGGCAGGTTGAAGATTATATGTATTAGGAATGTCTAGGGTTGGATATATCTAATCACAAAAAACCCTCTGGAGGACATAAAAACCCTGGATACCAAGTTAGGGCCCGATCAGTAAAATGTTTTCGGTAGAAACTAGAAACAGCTCCCAGAAGTCCGCTACATCCACAATAAACTAACCGTTTTTAACCAACAATAGAAAAATAAATGGAACCAAGCAAAAATTTAGTTCCAAAAATTCTAATAGATGGAAATAGAGTAGATAATTAGTTCCAAAAATTCTAGTAGATGGCAACAGAGTAGATAATCCTAAACGAATGGTTATATCTGGTTTTAAAGTCGGATGTTGTCACCCTGCTCATCTCTTCTATTCCCCTAGAATAAACGGTTATGTGGTTGTGGAATTTTTCTGTCAGCTGGATAAATATTATATATATGAAAACAGTGATCAGAGGCGACGAGTGTACCAACATGCGCGACTAACAGAGGTTCCATTTCTATTTTGTTGGTAGCTTTTTTTTTTTCGAGACTTAATGAGCGGTTTAGCTTCAACCTGTTACTTTTGTGTTACAGTGATGCACGCGCATCTTAAAATTTCACTCTCATAATTTTTTCATAACGCGCCTAAAGAAGTATAACTTCAAAACACTTTTTCGGTTTAATGGGTTCATGAAACGTCGACATTTATCAAAATATTGACTTAGATTTTTTTGACAATCACAATACTTCTTTTTTTGAAGGGTTGAGATAAATTATATTTTGATTTAATAAACTAAAATGATCTATTATATAATTTTATATAAGTAATATGTTTAATATATTACAAATGTCGACTAATTCTCAAGTCTAACAGAACATAATTTTGAGAATAGAAATAATGAATTAAAATAATATATTCATATAAATATATTTTCAATTAATAAGATGCGTTTTGAATTCTACGATTTATAGCTGCCAGTACTATGCCAGCACTAGACCATAAAATAATGTATGCTTATTTTACTCAGCAATAGGAAGGAAGCTTTTATTCTTTAATGTGTATCAATACAATAATTTTTGTATTTAATTTAATAAAGGGAAAACTAGCTGTTTTCTTTATTAGAGGAACCATTGCATTGTTCCACTTTTGCGTAACTTATAACATACAGCCAAAGTGGCGCCCAACAAGGTAAGACTACTACTTCTCAGGGTAAATTGAGTGCTGGCGAAATATGCAGAATGTTCGGAAACTCATAACCCAAACGTCACATATAGTTTGTTTGAACCAAAAGTAATACAAAATCCCTGTACACTTACATCTGGCGCACTATTATAATACCATTAAATTGTGTTCAATGTCTTGGCGTACAGCGCTGGGATAGCGAGACTATTCAAACATGCATGTACAACAGGTTACATAGAAGTTAGGCGCGCGGTACTACACACCTCGACATCTTGGAGCAAGGCAGCAGAACATACAGCAGTTAGTAAACAACACATCAGTCTAGCTAGAAATGCAAATACGTTCTGAGGGTCATCATTAACGGTTCTACATCCCAGAAAGTGCTTGCCATTATCACACGTGCAGTGCCGCGCGCCTAACTCCTATGCAAATTGTTGTACACGCATTCTTGACAACTATGCTATACGCTGAAACTTCGAACACAATTTATTGATATTAGCATTCTTTTCCGTATGTAAGCGTAGAGGGATTTTGAATTAATTTTGGTTCAAACAAGCTATATGTGCAGTTTGGTCCATACGTTGACTAACACCCTGCATAGTAAGTCATAGTATGGCAGTCAGTGTGTGTCTGTACTTAGAAAAAAGCGTTTCTATTGATTTTACAAGATACCACCAGCTTAAATGCCAACTCTTTTTTACCGGACTCTGTGGCCGCATGGTTTAAGGCATCACATTTAAGTTGTCTGGCCCGCCAAGGACAAGAATATTGAGGTTCGAATCTTGGTCGGGTGTACAGAGGGTGGTTTCTCATAAAAGGTTTTCCACTCTCTCCACAAGAAAATGTGGGAGCACTTCATATAAATATAACCTTCCTCATCCCTAAAACGATTAACGTAATTGGTACTTATGCACGTTGCCCCCAAACTAGAAGTAAGACGTGGTGCTAATAAAAAAATCTTTCTAATATAGTGGTTTCCAATCTGGGAGGCGTGAGACAAGAAATCACGTTAAAAACTAGATAATAATTGAATACATTTTCATTTCAAGCCCTTTTCTAAAGAAAGTAAGATAATTTTTTCTTTCGGCAATAGCATTGCCCCCTAACAGTTGTTATTCATTTGTTGGGTAATAGCCAAAAGTAAGATTCTCGTACGCATCCAAAGTTTATTTTCAAGCTCACAAGCCCCCTATTCGCTCTCCACCTATCTATCCTTTCTTCCATCCTCTCAGCAACCATTGTGGTTATATCAGTTCCAACCATCATATTCATTTAAACCATTTTAGGTATCATTATTCTGCCAGTTATTTATTGATTTTTGTTTAGAATAAATAAGTGACTAGAAAACAAATCAATTTAAACTTTTTTTTTTTAAATAATTATCCTAAAATATAGTGGGGGAGTGGGCGTGGGAATTTGATAATCTGCCAAGGGGGTGTTAGGTTGAGAATCTCTGGTCTGGGAAATCTAGGGAAAAGATTATCTTTGTTTATGTTGATGATCAAACAGCCAATTATTATGTCTAAATAAAATAAACAGGAACACAACACTTGATCTACTTCTAACATTCAAAATAATTATTTGATAAAACTTTTTTTTAACAATTTCGATTTCATAAGAAGTTCTAAATAATTATTCTATTTATAAATAAAAAATATATGCAGCACGCTAGAAGCTATAAAATCAGAGTGGACATGCTTATTATATATTTACTTGATATTTAATTATATATATTCTTCATTTACATGGCAGACTGAACTAAGTTTTTTTTAAATATTTCACCTAAGTATTAGAATATATATTTTAGTATTACAAAGTTTTATTTTATAAATGAGGACAAGACAATTACTAAGAAAATACATTTAGATAAATCAAATATTCTTTAAGTAAAATTTCATTTATCTAATTTATATTTTATTGTTTTAAATTCATGGTGAATATGTAAGTTCACAATTGATAATACACATAATAAAACACCAAATGATATCAACATCTTGTATTTCGAGTATAATAGACCCATATATTAAAATGAAAACAAAGACCCTATAAATATCAGCATATATATTAAGGATAAGGTAATTTATTTTTCCAGGAGAGCTAAAAACAGTTAGGACCTTATGATGGGCACATGGAAAATTTCAGTAAGTCGTGTGTATCAACTTCTAAGAGAGTGCAAAAGTCACTTTTTAATTGTAAATCAAAGTTTTTCTATCACCACGTCTTACAACCTGTTCACGTTACAAAAATATATTGTACTTCCTCATCCCTATATTAGGAAGGTAGCATTTGGAGTTAATCTACCTGCATCTGCCTTAAAGGAGAGTGTGAAACCATATAGGAAATACCACTCTCAGTAGACCAGATCTGGTTTTGAACCGGTATCTCCTCTTCATTAATATAAAACGAAGTTAAAAGTGGGATTTGAAAATTCAAGGCATATTCGTGGATGAAGTTGAAGATGAGGATTTCTTGTCACATAAAACTACTTTTAATTTTAAAATTATCCATTAAAATAAGTTTTAATGCTGCCACATTTGGATCAAAGTGTCTTTATATTTATTTAAATTTTGTATCAATATTGCACTTATAATTCCGTTATAGATAATTTCAAAGAAATAGAATATGTAGGATTAAATATTGGATATGAAGGATAGGTACAGGGAAAATGGGGTAAAGTCTAATTTCCACTCAAATTGAGCTAGTGCTGCTATCTGTTAGACAATCATGCAAAATTAGTAATGATCATGGTTAAAAGTGGTCTATGGCATATGCGCATTAAATTAAAAAATTATTTGATGTGGTCCTAATGGGTTTTGAGATGTAAAAGTTGCGCTTGTAAATGGGTGTATTGTGAATACTCCCCCCATTTCCCTTGTACTCTTCGTATGTGCTTATAATACGTTGAATAAAAGCAAGAAAAATAGCACAACTACCATACCAGTGACCGTCAGTTCTGAGTGCTACAATTTGTCAATTATTTTTCTTTTGAACCAGTTAATGTTTGAGATATTAAATACAATATAATAATATTAATAATATGTTGGGTTTGAGAAAGTGTTCAGTTACCAAACCTCGTAAATGAGTTTTCACACACACCAGAATCAGAAAAAAATCGGGGAATGTGTGTGTGTAATGCGTTAGGTCGAGAGTCAATAATCTTAGAGTTGATACATCTGTGACTGATGTGCTAGTTTATTTAAATAGTGGTGTGGCTGTTCAAGATGTAATATTACAGTTTTTATGTGACATTACATAGTATGCACAGTCATATAATAATAATTGTGATGACTTAACACATTGTACACTAATGCTAATAAAATGAAAGAAACAAAACATGCACAAAATCTTTACATCTTGTAATAAAATGCCACCTATTACAAAGCAGCCAAATGGCAGCGTTTTATTAAATATGGTTTATTGAAACATGAAAACAAAATGAAATGAACCTAGCAGTTAAGAAGCCTAAAATTTACACATGCGCTACTTGTGTCAAGTTGGCTTTTCAAACCAAACCAGGGGGCGACACAACTAACTTATAGCAACAGTTAGATGAACATCGTAAATTGGCTGTAATTTCTTACTAATGCTAAGAAAAAGGACAATATGTTATCAGATTGTGACAAAACAAAAAAAATACAATAACGTTTGATATTCAGCAGTACTAACTAACACCTTATGAAAGGTCCACTTCAGCTGGACACAACAGATGCAGATGGCAATACTGCAAATTGGAAACAGATCAA
Source organism: Timema monikensis (assembly GCA_902151445.1). Lineage (NCBI taxonomy): Eukaryota > Metazoa > Arthropoda > Insecta > Phasmatodea > Timematidae > Timema > Timema monikensis. Next base: position 63,692 of record CABFVZ010002024.1, on the reverse strand, counting down.
TTAGATACATTTTGAAAATAAGCAACCTGGACTACTTTATTAAAATACAGCATTAGATGAAAGTGAATCCAAAACAGTAAGTCTTAGGAGAATGGGAAGATTCAGTATAAAGATAGATCTAAAGTTGAATACATTGGACCCAGTGCAATAACGATTGCAAAATATAATGGTTTAATGGATCTTCTACAGTTTGTTTCTCCTGTATTCCACCAATTCAACAAAAACCTTGCGACATCAAAATCAGCCAGAAATGTTCGTCCTGATACTATGACAGAAAGAAGAGAGGGTGGCGATGATTCTTTGCTTGTTGAGCAGTGCTGACTTGCTACAAAGAAAATTAATCACTGTCGAAACATCTTGGGGAAGATTCCGGTTGAGAATGACGTTAAAATGTTACTTTTAAAACATTAACTCTGTATAAACAGTTTGAAGATAAGTGAAATTAAGGAGTACAAAATGTTTTATGTCAACAATTAATTTGATGTTTTTATTATATAAAAATACATTAGGAAGTGATAAATATGTACAATATTTTATTATATTTAGAACTGTATAATCTTGTATATTACCACTTTCAAATATTAACTTTTCAATCAATAGAATTTGCATATTTTTCAGAAATTTAAAATTAGTTTTTCTCTAAATTATGGTTTTGTGTCTTATCACCTTTTTTAACACCCAACACAGTTATATAACTGATCCTAGCATGTCTTCCTACTGAGCTATGGGTCCCAGGTTTGATTTCTGGTATGGCTGAAAATTTATAATTGCTTAAAACAGGAGTTTTGAGTTTATACTTTCACATTGCTAAATTAACGGCTAGGGACTGGATGTTGTGCCTATTCTATTCTTAAGCTAGTTTATAAGGCATATGAAGTAACGACAGGCCTAGCAAGGCGTTAGGGAAATATATATGGGACTTGAATAAAACACTTACCCAGGCCACAGGCTGGAAACAGTAATGGATGTAAAAATATTACAAACTTAATTTTTTAACATCTATTACTATTTCCAGCCTTTGGCCTAGGTAAGTGTTTTATTCAAGCCATATATTTTCCATTACCGGCCTTCTAGGCCTATCATAGCTTCATATGCTTTATAATCTAAATTAAGACTATTTTTTATTTGTTTTTTATTTATTCAGTGTGTACAGGCCCAGTATCTTACAATCTTTAAATCCGGGCCGTTCTTCCACATAATTTGGGCTTTACTTTTACAATTACAATATGAATTTCCTTTTAAACATTACAACACATATTTGGCTCTTGATTTAATTGAAATTCGACTACCCCTAGTTCCATTTGGTCCACCCCAGGTATATTACGCCCCCAGTACCCTCCCCCGTTGGACCCTCCACAGTACCCGGGATTTCACTCCCGAGTCCACCAAGCGCCCAGCAGAGATGGGCATCCCCATATTCACAACCTGGGGAGGTGACCTATCGGAGTTGGTACCCTGCCTACTTTCTATCCACTACATTTCCATTTTCACCCTTACTTCCAGCCTTGGAAATTTAATTTCCTAATCCTACCCCCTACCTAATTCCCCCGTCCTTAATTTAGCTATTTTAACAACTAAACTAAGCTAATATAATCTAACTCAACTATTCTATTCCCATTCCTACCGAAGAACCCCAATGGTACCAGAGGGCTGCAGGGCAGCCACCTTTCTCCATCTTGACTCTGAGGGCCCATCAACCACAGTCCACCTCTCTTGTTTCTAAGGAGGTGGGTCATATTGTGCAAGGAACCACTCAAAGTTCATATTTACCCCACTAACGTTTGCTCATACAACTGGAAAACTTTCCTTAGGATCACAAGGGCATCCCCTGTGTTCCTCCGGACAGTCGTACTGGAATCCAGTTCCCACGGCTAGTGCTTGTTCCTCCTGGCACATACATTTTTTATCCCGGCAAGGACTGTTACAGCTTATCCTCCTTTAACAATCCTTTTTCTCTCTACTTACTTCCTACCGAGACCACACTAGTGTCCATGTCAGTACCACCCTCAGTGTCGCTGTCATCTTCTTTGTCATTGTCATTGTCAACGTCCTGTCTTAATTGTCCCTGTGCCTCTTTGATTCTATCTATGTAGACAGTCTTTGCTCTATCTGACGCTCCCAGTGTAATATGGTCTAAGAATTTCCAATAGATAGGGTCCCTCAGTACTTCACCTACTAATCTTCCCTGAAACTCTTTCTGGTAGTTCCTTCTTGCTTCAAGCGTAAGGACGCACTCAAGCACCACATGTTCAGGGAATCCCTCCTCGCCACATTTACAACTCCCCGACTCTAATAGTCCCAGCTTCCTTAGAGATGCCGGCTACGGTCCCTTCCCGTGATGAAGTGGGCAAAACCCCGAGATGGCTGGAGGTGTTTATTCTCTAGTCTATCAACCACATTAGGGAACAATTGATATGTCCTCCTACCTGTCCCACTTCTCTCCCAGCGTCTTTGACACTCCTCCAATAGGCCTATTTCCTCCTCTCCAGATGTTGTCACATCGGGTGTGGTTATGAGTCTCACCTTCTCCGTGTTTCTCTTTTTTATCCAGTATTCCACACCTTTCTTCCTTATAAGGAAGTCCAACGGCCACACACCTAGGACCACACTCAGTGCATCTGTTGCTAAAGTCCTGTAGGTTCCCGTCAGCCTCAGTAAGATGTTCACCTGTAGACCTTGAATTACCTTAGCCGGAACGCCATTGGTTAGTCTGTGAGCCCAGGTTCACGCCCCGTAGCTCACATTGGAGAGAAGGATCGTCTGATGGTATTTTCTTATTATCCACATAGGCAGATCAAACCGTGTCTGTCCCATGTTTATAATTTTATTCATCACCGACAGAGTTTTTCCCAACACTTACTCCATGTGCGCCGTGAAGTTTCTGTTCTCATCTAGGATCACTCCCAGGTATCTGACCGTAGTGCTTCTTCTTATAGATTTCCTACCTATCTCTATGGTCAGATCCTTAGCCAATCTACCCTTAAACAGCATGTAGGTCATCTTCGCCGGTGCCGTTTTTAACTTGACACTTTTACACCCAATGTCAAGTTCTTCAAGTACCTGCTTACTTTTTTCTTCTAAGTTCCTTCTAGGGTACCCTTCCATTACTATTAAAAGGTTGCCTGAAAAGGCGACAAACCCCTGCGTCACTGGTTCCAGGCTGACATCCCAAAATATGGGGCCACATACTGATCCTTGGGGAAATCCTTTCATCAGTAGCTTCTAAACCCTATTTCCTGGACATATCAGGGTGGAGTATCTGTTACGACAGTAATCCTTAAAACTCCCATACAGCTCTCTTGGACACTGAATCTCTCTTAATTTGTCAATTATCGCTGGCCACCAGAAGTTGTCCAAAGCGCCTGAGATATCCACAAATATTCCTATGACGTATTTACCGGGTGCCAAAACAATTAATTCCATTGCTATGCAGATTGCTTCCTCTCTCGACCTACCTATTCGGAAGCCATACTACTGCTGATGCATTCCAATGACGGTTCTGTGTCTCAGTAATCTTTCACACAGTATATTCTCCTGCAACTACCCTGCTGTGTTCAACAGGCAGATGGATATGTATGACTTCGGAATCAGTGGGTCTTTATTATCTCCCTTGCTTAGCACGATTACCTGGCTCTGCTTCCAGATGTTCGGGATTCTGCCTTGAGTGTGGCATTCATTTAGCAGCCATGCAAGGAAAGGAGCAATAAGGTCAGCCGTCTTCTCCAGCACCTTGACCCTTATCCCATTCGGTCCAGGTGCCTTTCTCTTACCCATCAGAGCAATGTTCCTGATTACCTCCTCCCAACTAACAAGCTCCACCTCTTCCTTGCTTACATACTCATCATTCTCCAGCCTCTCCTTCAACCTTCGGTGCTTCTCAATATCTTCTCTCATCTCATCATTTGGTATCAATGTCTCCGTTAGAGGAACCGCAGATTCCTCTCCGCTGGTCGTAGTACTTCCATCATTCTTAGATAGCGTGGTTATCATGGCTGGGGGCCGTAAGTTCCCAGAGGCTATCTTGAACGGCAAGGTGCCCTCTGTAGCTCCTCCTGAACATACTTCTCTCAACTTTTCCTCTTCTCTCGAAACAACCCAGCCTCAAACTTTCTCTTCCTCTCCCTGTAGATATTTAACAGCACCACCATACCAGCTGGGTTTCGACACTTCTGATATCTCTTACGCGTTCTCCTTGCCCTCGTTCGGAGATTCTGCAATCTGTCATTACATGGATTACCAACCTTAGTATCACCTTTCGCCACATGTATCGACTTCCTCATTGGATCTTGCAGAACTCACATCAGCTGTTTGGCCTTCGTATTGATATTGTCGCCTTGTTCCACTGGGCTGGGCAGTATCAGTTCCCCCCTCAGCTTCTCCCAATTAGCTTTGCTTATTTTTTTATCTCCAACTTTTTCCTTCCCCATTTCCATCCAACAGCCTCCCCACGGCTATGACTATGACTATAACAGGCACAACATTCCATTCCTGGTCTGTAATTAATTAATGAATGTGAAAGGGTTAACTCATATTTTTCTAAATGATACATTTTCGGCCCTGCTGGGAATAGAACCCGGGACCACTAGCTTACTAGGTAGACTTGCTACCAACTGAGATGAGGTATCTGACCGGATTGATGTATAATTACTTTATTAATATAGCTTGGTCACTATTCAGGTGTTTATACATCTACTGAACCAGGCCTGTAATGTAACCTGTAATGAAACAGATTTGTACAGCTTGGACGGGCCATCTAACACGTAACGAATATGTCACGGTAGGCTCGTGAGAAGTTCATCCCGATCCGTCAATAATTGGTTTTTGAAACGAACAGAAAAGGATTAACAGTTCTAGCTGTGACGTCGTTTTGTGTATTCGGACAAGTGGTAAGTACCCATGAACCTCTTGCGAACATGGCAAAGTGCTGGACAGAGAAAAGTAAGTTACAGTTGGTAGAAATTATACAATTATTATTATAAAAGAATTTAAGAGAAGGTGCATGGACGGAAATCTCTTCTTTCTTTGGACAAACAGAAGAAGATTGACATATTAATAAAGCTTTTATACTGTCCACTAATGTGCTGAGATTCCAGATCTAAGAGTACACCCAATATAATTGCTGGGGGAGTTGCAAGACTTATGGAGAAAAGTTTTATCTTCGCTCTCTCTCTCTCTCTGAGTAAACTGTTGCCAAAATCTCCTCGCTCTCAGAAGGTGGTGTGCTGGGGTAAAAATGAACTACTCACAACTTTGACTAACCAGAATTGCGAAACTTGTCTAGTCGAAGCAAAGGATATTTGACCTTCAACCTTGACATTTGAAAGCTACGCAACCTCTCTATTAACTAATGACGGCTACAAAATATATTATTGATACTAGTATTTAGCTATACCCCTGTGTTGTGCATAATCTACGTTCTATTAGTGTCAAATTTATTCCAAAGATAAACAGAATAAAAATAATATATATCCATTTCGTCCATAAATAGCTTTAGCACATTAGGGAAATTGCACAACAACATTGAATACGTGTGTCCAAAACAATTCTCAGAACTATCTAAAGGAGGATCATGGTAGAATGAACAGTAATTGGACAGTTTCAAATTTACTTAAACTACTTTATTAAATTCATAGGTAAAGTCGTGTGTTCTGTAATAGTCCCTTTTGATAAATAATATTCATATTTCTAAAATAATAAAAATAACTAAACAGAGTGTTGTTATTATCAACCACAAAATAAAAGTGTATTTATTAAAAAAAAAAATTGTGTTTGCCATTTTATTGCTGTTGGTCTTTGATAATATAAAAAATGTTTAAACATTTGACCTTAGTAAAATTACAACCATCCACTTTGCGTTTTATAACAAGAAAACAATTTTTTTTTTAATAATTCGAATGGTTACAGAATAAAAGAATCGTTAAAATAACCTGCTTCTTAAATCTTTAATTTTTTCTAAACCACTTTAAATTTTATTTGAACTCTCTGAAAGATTTGAGGGGCTTACTACTTGAAAATAAATGTATTTTAAACACTTTTGAACTTAAAAATAATGGATATATTCCTAAAACACGAATAAAAAAATAATATTTTTAAATTCTTAAAAAAAGTTAACTATTACTAATTCAAACTATGTATGTGGTAAAATTAGTAATCCCAAATACCCCAAAGCTTACTTTAGTAAGGAAGTTTAAAAGAGCTTCGTTAATGTTTGTGTTCTATACATTTATTTGAAGCTTTTCTTCCTTTTTCTTAAACTGTTAAACATTTCAAATGTCTAAGTAAAAAAACGGAAAGAGGTATGATTTATATACATGAAACGACGCTATTTGTGAAAATCTCAATTTATTTACGTGAATGCCACGTTGGGACAACGCCATTTCCGCTAACATATTTTATTTTTCAAATAAATTTGTTTCTATCTCAGTTTTATTTAACGTTTGCCTGTTAGGACAGAATTTTTTTATCTTCAAGATAGTAGGATTCTATAACTTTGACAAATTGGGTACATTAATATGTAAAATGAAAAACATGTATTCCAGCCCCTCAAATTCTGGGATAAGGTATGCCATATCTCCTATAAAAATGCCGTGTCTACTATAAAAATAGTTTTTTTTCTCAAGTATATCTCGTGTTAACTGAAAGCCAACAATATTATTTACATTTTTTTCTAATATATATTGGACATTGTCTAGTTGTAGGTATATTATTCTGATGTGTTCAAATTTCGTTAACTCAAGGTGTTAATTATGCGTAGTAGAGTCAGATAGTATACATATCCTAACTATCTAGCTGAATGTGTTAATTATGTGGAATAGCGTAAAATAGTGTATATGTCATTCATAGATCATTAGCTCAATGTGTTAATTAAGTGGAATATAGCATGTTAGTGTACATGTCATAGCTTACTAGCTAAATGTATTAATTATGTGGAATAAAGTCAGGTAGTGTACATGTCACAGCTTACTATCTAAATCTGTTAATTAAGTGGAATAAAGTCAGGTTGTTTACTTGCCAGAGCTCAATAACTTTGTTCGCAAACTGTTTCTTTATGTTTATGAGCAACAGGAAACATTTAGAAAACAGCTAAACACATTATTTGCAAGAAATGTTTCCAAATACGTACTAGTTGGCTTTAGTCTGGTTCTACCTGGATTCTCTGTAGCTACTCTTTGCACCCGTGGCCATTCAATCAAAGTTTGTACGTATTTACCTACACACAATATTTTGTTCTCATATTATTCTTTCAATAAAGTACATGATATTATATAATTGTTGGCTGATTATTTTAGATTTCAAATTTCCTTTTAGGGGCTGCCTTGGTAAATGATAAATTGCCGCGCAGATGATTACAACAAAGCTCGTTTTCCATAAAAACCCTATATTTTGAGTTTTATTGGTGGAAAAAATATTAAAATATAACATTAGCTCCTTTTAAAAGCATTTATAATCATATATGGAGACTAGGCTTGATGAAAAAGGGCTCCAGAAGTAGATTTCTTCTAACAAATACATAATTTTTTGATTGGTTCACAACATAAATCTTTAAGTTGTTTGAGAACTAGGTTTCCAGAAAACAGTACAGAAAATCGTGGCCTGACAGCGATGCATACTTTTTACTGTGATTAACACTTTCTTGTTGACTGAGGTGGCCACCTTAAGTCTCGTTTATCGTTTGTATACAACATGTTGGCCCACACGATCCCAACAAGTTGTGTTGTTAGATAAACGTACATACAGATTTTTAGCAATGTTGGCCAACATGTTTGAGTTGGGAGGGCTGATCAGTGTCAACATGTTGTGTTGTGATTAATTCTTATAGATTAGAGGCGGACAACATTTTTCAATGTAGTCACAGGTGTGGGGAATGAAAATTTAAATAAACCACACCATGTAAAAATTGAGAACTTAACTTGTGCAATCAAACATTTAAAACAACACACTGTTTAAAACGTTTATTCAAAATATGTACACTCATTAACAACTGCCTCAGTCACGAATGATGAAAATTGTTCAAATTTAAAATGTAAGACACTTTAATGAAAAATTTGGTATTCTTTTTGTCTAACAAGCTGCAGAAATATCTGCTAAATATCCTACCAAAGCTCGATGCACATTTTAGCTCCATCTCCAAATTTACATTAAGAATTAGAGATCTGTATTTTGAATTGACGAATATCATCGTAAAGAACATCTTTTACAGACCCACGTTGATCCAAACTTGGTCAGTAATTTAGAAATGCCTTATTAAAAAGTTGGGACATCGTTGTCAGTCAGAATATATTTCCACATATTATATATTACTGAAAAATGCTGGTAGATTTTAAAGGGTTTCAGACTGTCCGTTCTTGTCTAAAAACAGAATGGTGGACATTTCTTTGCTTAAATTTGTAACATCAAAGTGAAAAGGATCAATAAATAATTTAAATGCCAGTATGAAGTAATTGAAATCAAAAAAATGGAGGGGAGCATTATTTGGCAGTGTTGGGTCAATGACTCATTCAGAAAGAGGAGTGCTTCCAATGATATGAAGGAAATATCAAGCTATAGCCAGCACACACCGTCAGTAAAATGTTTATTTTGCTGTGTGAAATGGCCAACTCAAATTCACCACACTTGAATGACTGATTCGTCACTTGTAACGATTGGTGATAGGGTGGCCCATCCAGGTTATAGTTAGCAAACAGCCAACACAACATGTTGGCTGAATTGGTAGGCTCCACGCATGCGCTATCATGTCGATACAGTGTCGAACTTTTTTTTTCATATTAGTTTAACATCTTTGTTTACATAGTTTTGTGGTCATGAAGTGGATAAAGGGAACAAAATTAAACAAAATGATATGTATAATAAATATTCTGTTCTTTGGGTTGTATTCTAAAAGATGCACTTATTGCAGTAGCTAAGGTTTTTTTAATCCATAGCCATTATTTATGTTTTGGTTTTTTTTCTGAAAGAGTACACTTTGTGCCAATACAATAAAGTGACGACAATACGTCTTCTTCAAGGGTGTTAGCCCTATAAGTTTGAAGGAAGCTTACTTTCCCCCATAAGTTGGCTCCTAATATGTTGTGTCCAAATTGTAACATACTAAATAAGACTTTACTGAATCACTCTTTGCCGATGCTTTCAATAATGAAGAATAACGATATAAAAACAGGGGTTTATGTTAATCCTCCGTGTTTCTGTCGCTGTCTCCATGAAATGTTGGTCTGACGGCTTTGCGAGGGACCATTTCGTTTGACAATGAGCCTAGTGTACGTTCTTGAATCGTCTAGTGATTAAACTAGTATATTCACATTTTCTAGCTCTGCCCAACACTGCTATAGTTTTCACAGTCATAGTTTCACTTCAAGTATTGATTGATAACGATCAAATCTTTCAATATATGTTTTAAAACTACTCACACGTGCCTGTATGCGATCTCTTTTTAAAACAATTAGTCTTTATTTTTGTACAATTATAATTAATGATACGCGTTGGTGGCCGCATAGTCTAAGGCACTCCTCTCGCAACAGACTGGACTGCCGTTGATGGGGAGATCGTGGTTTGATCCCAGTCAGGTGAGAGTGTTTTTTATAGATGGTTTATCCCTTTAATAATGCAAATACAGGTACAATTCCTCTAAATTCAACCTTCCTCATCCTTAACCCTTTAGAGTAATTAGTACATAAGCGTATACCCGAATGGGTAGACTAGTAAAACACGGTACTAAAAAATATTAGTAGATTTTTTCTACATACGTGTTTTCGCCTTGTGGATAACAGGAATATATTGAATAAATTAACTTGTATTTGAAATCAAATTTGGCCAGTGTAAATTTGAATAGAAGTAATTATAAATGCACCACATTGATATTGTTTTGAATACCACACTAGAGCTATCTGTGTTGTAATTGTCTGATTACATTGTTGCACAAGATTGTTTGCATTGCACTTTGTGCGCTTTGCGATGATATATTAATCATTATACCTTAACACTGGACTATCGTATTTCGTAGGAACAAATTTTTGCTGAATTATTGTATTTTTTTATTTAATGAACTCTAACCACTTATTTTGAATTCTATGGCCAAATTTTCTTAAGAATGAGCATATTTGACAACTAATAAAAGTTACCATAGAATATCCCACTCTTAAATTTCAATAAAATTGCTAGCTTTTCTGGCGAAAAGATTTCTCTGTTAGCACTGCCCTTCGTTACTGTCATTTTGTAGCTTAAAAGTGTACCCGCCTCGGTGGCGTAGTTGGCTAACGCGCTTGTCGTGTTGCGCTCGACTTGCTGAGGACGGGGAGATCGAGGTTCGAATCTCGGTCGGGTGAACTGGGGGTGGTTTTTCCTAAACGGTTTTCCACTCTCCCTCCACGAAAATGTGGGTTCACTTCCTCTAATTCGACCTTCCCAATTCCTAATCCATTAGAGTAATTAGTACTTGAAGCGTATAACCCGAACGGGTAGTTAAGACGCGGTGCTAAGTATTATTATTTAGATTAAATGTAAACGTACTTTGTTATTTCAATTTCTATTTCTATTTCTTATGTTTACCATTTTATTTAGAAAAAGCAGAAAAAATAAAACCTGTCATGTTTATGTTTAAAACAAAGGAAAAATAGAATGGAGAGAGTAAAAATAATATAGGAAGTGAAAAAATGTACGTAACAAAATTATTATTATTATTAGCACCGCGTCTTATTACCCATTCGGGTTATACGCACTTACGCTAATGTGTAATGGTAGGGTGATTGTGAGATGGAAAGAAGGACCTACAGTTTAACGTGGGATCCGAACCACGGTGGAGGCCTGGCATTCCCTACGTAACAAAAAAACATTTAATAAAACTCCCTTTCATTGCTAATACAAGGTAACATCAAGTTACAGCAAGTAAATAATTCCTAAAGATCATTAGTTTCACTATCAATTTCAAACATCAAATGTTCAAACATACAAATAAAATAAATGGTACGGAACCCCGCACGGACTTTCTCAATCTATTGTTTAAAAATTATGATATTTACTCAAAATTTGTAATATATGTGAAACGAAATAATACACACTAGCAAACTCAAGCATAAATTGCACTATACTTACGTAAAACCTTTTTTGAGTCCCGGTTTTGAATTTTATAGTTTTATTTTTAAAGAATTACTATTCTCATTTGTATGTTTGGATTAGTAAAAAAGATTGATACAGGGTCAAAAAGGGTCCACACTTCGTATTAAAGTTTCCACTTGAGGTTAAAATTTTAAAATTTGATTAGCTGTTTCACATCTTCAGGTCATCGCATTGCTACTAAATTCCTCATTTATAAATTTTGACCAATAAAAAATGTAAATATTGACCATTGAGCTTACAATGAAGGAGATAGATCATTGTTGTAAAAACATTTCTCCTAAGAGGTTAAAGGAAAAATAACATTAACCGTTTGAAAAACTTATATTATTTAATTACTCTATGGCATTAGATAATTATTCCGTTAAAACTTAAGTAGTATCTCTTTACAACAAAAGCTCACAAAAATGTATTAATATATTTGCAAATATTTTAGAAACTGTTGGTTTTATAAAAATAAATTTCGAATATAATATTTTTTATTTTTAATAATACTACAATTTTGAAATGATAAGTTATTTAGTAACTCAAATATTTGCGGAGATGCGGAAATATCCGATTCTGTAAGGTACCCTAAAAGTCTTTTTAAAAGGAAACTTAAAATAAATCATTTTGTTTATAATCTTAATCAACGCCTAGATCGAATTTTAATAAAGATCGTTAAAGTCGGTTTTGAGAAAATTTATATTTTCTCTTTTCATTTTTTATTAATCTAATCTTAATTTTAGAGTTAAAGAGACACACAGACAGACGGCATTGCAAAAACCACTTTTTAGGCTTCGGGAGATTATATATATTCGTACATATTGAAAGTTATTGGTTTAATAAAAATATGTTTCAAATAAAATATTTGAATTATAACTATTCCTAAATATTTTCGATGATAAGTAATTTAATATCTCAAAGAGTTACGGCGATATGATAAAAAAAAACTACGCATATAACCAAAACCCTTAAAGTCATTTTACCAAAATAATGTGGGTAGAATTTTTTTTAGAATATTTTTAAATGTTTAGAACTGAGATTTAATCAAAATCTTTAAAGCCTCTTTTTGCCCTTCAGTAAACTACTCTTAATTTTAGTTAGATATCCTATTCCAAAAATATCTTGGGACAACCCTATGAAAACACTAGATACTATCCCTATCGGTAAAATTAGGCTCTAGTTGGAGGTACAGAAGGACAAACGGAAATTCAAAAAACACATTTTTAGATTCAATGGGTCATGAAACGTCAAGATTCATCAAAATCTTGAGTTAAATTATTTTGACGATCACAATACTATCTCTACCTGTAAGATAGCGAGAAAGTAAAGATTGAACTTTTTTATACTTTAATTATTGATTGTAAATAAATTCGGAATATTTTTGGTAACTATTTCAAACTAATACTTCACTACAAAGTTCTAATAATAAAGTACAATGAAAGCAAATTAACTCTAAGAATAAATAATAGGTAGAATCAAGAAGTATCTTTGAGAAACATATGTAACAAAAAATCAAAACGTAGATATATACTTATTTTGATAGAAAGTACGTTCTTAAAGGTCTTTTTTCCTAGCAAAGTCATACCATATAGTAGGATTTTGGTAGGGAAAAATACCGTAATGAACGGACTGTTTCAAAAATAAATGTATATGTTCTTCCCTTTTCATTGAAATTAACACGCATCACATATTATATAGGAGCTTTAGTTGTCATTGGACGTGTAGGTATACATATTCTCTGGCAAATAGAACTTGCAGATAATAGTTCTCAAAACAATAAAACTTTAGAGCGAGTTTCCTTGCTTTAGCGCTGTTAATTCTTAGTTAAATAAATTTAAAATTTCTTGGCCTTTAAAATAATAATAATAATATTAATAATAATCAAGTATGTTTTTTAGAGAAAGCCCAAGTATTGGTTTTTAATTTAGAAGATATTATTCGGTTTTGTCCAGATGACGTAGTTAATCTTTTTAAAAAATTGTTATTTTTCTCAAGAAAACACAGAGGTCTAGACAAACAGCTGGTCTTTCTAACAATCAAAAGTCTAGATCAGTTCTCTTCATATCTTTACCATGAAGAATAGTTAATATTGATTCAAATATGTTTTGAAGTATGTAGTTAAATAAGTATTGATCCAAATATCTCTTAAATCTTAAATTTTTTTTTTAGTAGTTTGTAAGCTAAAAAGTTTATTTTATATCCTGATATATTTATGATAGCTTATCATATTTGATCTGTCTTACATCATTAAGATGATCAGCATAATCTGAAATCAATCTCTGTGTCTTTCTTCAAACCTTTTTTACACTACCATAGTTTTCTTTCTAATAAATGATCGTTCCAGGAATAATTTTCTGACTAGAACAGAACAGTTTATGACGCCCAGACTACTTTTATTTATCTTTGTCGAAAGCTAATTTTGGAAAATGAGGTTAACATCTCCACTGCAAGTCTGTATGCAAAGAGATATTTGTTTAATTCATTCACAATTATATAACAGTGGCCTATTGCAAACAGAAGGGGCGAAAAGCCAAATAAAACACGTGTTATTTCTACACACTGAACAAATATTGTTCTTGATTATCCAGCGCACACTATATGGTCACGCAAACAAGACGCTATTTTAGCAGGATGAACAAATGTTTGCTGCTGTTTAAAACAAGTAAGCCAACTAAAACTAGTGTAACACTTTTAGGTTTTCTCGTATGCATGTGTTTAAAAAATGATGTGCATTTGTGAATATGTGTGTGTGTGTGTGTTTGGGAATGTGTATGTGTGCTGTGTTTCTTTCCGAATGAATGTTTGAGAACTTTTGTGTTTTTGGGATTTTTAAAAAAAAATTTATCTGTGAATTTATGTGGTTTTTGAGTGTTTGTGTTTGTGAATTTATGTATATTTATCTATGTATATAAGTATGTTTTTAAGCATGTATTTATGAATATATGTATGTTTTTAAGCATGTATTTATGAATATATGTATGTATATATGTATGTATGTATGTATGTATGTATGTGTATTTACGTGCATGTATTATTGTAATAGATAATAATAATTATTATTATTATTAGCACCGCGTCTTACTACCCATTCGGGTTATACTCACTTACGCTAATGTGTAATGGTAGGGTGATTGTGAGATGAAATGAAGGACCTACAGTTTAACGTGGAATCCGAACCACGGTGGAGGCCTGGCATTCCCCACATTCACAAGATGTCTTGTCAGAGGTGAAGGAAGGGTTTGGTAATCAGATAAATCTTTGCCGGGACCGAGGATTGAACCCCGGCCACCAGCACAGAAGTCTGATACCTTACCCCTAGACCACCAGGTCACCTATATTAAATAATTAATTAGTTTTATTTATTGCTAACTAATTTTTATACCATGCCATTTACTAGATTACATTTAAATAATCGTGTAAAGTGATTACTTAAATATAATACACTATAATAATCCTAAGTTTAATAAGCAAAACTAATATCTTCGTGAATAATACAATAGTAAAATTACATTTCCTTTTAATAACTAAACGCTTGAATATTTCATGCTAATAGTTGAGCGTAGGCCCTACCTAATATAGAAATACCCATATGTATTTTATATATAATTTAGCAAGAGTGGACTGACCAAGTTTTAATTAGGTTTTTGTAATCTATGTGTTTTAACTAGAACATGCTGTATGACTAAATAAATTTCTTAAATCGTTAAATACTATGATTGATCTAAAATACGATTATAATATTATACTGTTACAATATTTTTTTTAAATATCGGGTAAAGAACATGATATTTTTGGTCCTACTTTAATATTATAAGATATAAAATGTTAAATATTAAAGTGAAGTAAGTGATATAGAATTATCATAATAAAAACAATCAAAAGTTTATGGAAAATAAAATATTATACGTGTTGTAAGCTTAACAATTGCTATTCATGCCTGCGGCATAAACACGGTATTTCCAGAAAGTGAGGGTTTTTAACGAACACTTTCAGAATAATGTGTACATCATACATTTTTACGGTGGACTTTGTTTAAAGTATATGGGTATACATAATATTTAATAGCACCGCTAGGATTTTACCTTTGTATTATTGACCTTAAAATTTATACAAAATAAAGTATATCGTGAAACTCAAAATAAAAAGTAATGACATTTATATTATGTGGTATTTTTTACAAAGCACAAACAAGTTATGCCCTTTATGCTAGCTACAATGACAGATGAATTATTCTCACACGCTTATTTCATAAATTTAAATTATTTATATATTTTAAGTTTAATTTTTAAAATTATAATCAAAAATTGAATTTGACTGGTCGAATGAAGTGAAAGTAAATCTAAGATCAATATTTATTTCAGCATTTTGAAACGTAACCATCAAGCATAGACACCAGAATAAAGTTTCAAGGGAGATTGCATCCAGCTCGCACTACATTGAGCTTTAGTCTGGAGAAGTCAAAGAGTAAATATTGAGTTCAAAAAATCATTTCAGTAAAATATTTTGAAGAAGATAAATATTCTTTAATGGATTGTATTTTATAAGTAAGTGCATACCTTGGATGGAGCCCAAATTTTAAATGAACGTTTAGGAATAAATCAATATGTTCAGTTCAAATTATTTTGAGATTATAAATTTAGTAATTAACTTTAATTTTTAAAATATCATATTTAAAAAGTAGTTTTTATTACTTTTATAAAATATAATGAAATAATTAATTGATTTATAGATGATTGTATACCTATTGTACAGAATTTTAAAAAATCTGATATTTTATTGTTTTAATTATATTTTGTGTTTTGTAATTTTTATATTATAATAAATTAAATTATAAATAATATGGAATATACTTATTCCGATTTAAGAAGAGTTAACGATCGGTTATAACTAATGTAGAGTCAATAATACAATTTAGTAATGTTGGATGAAATTTTATTAGATTTTTAGAATATCTAATTTTTTTAGTAAATTAAATTTACATAGTAAACTAATTTTTTAAATTTAATTACTGTTTTCAGCCTGTGGTAGTTTGTTATTCATTTTCATATGCCTTATAAACTACCTTAAGAATAGGACAGTCACAACATCCAGTCCCCAGCTGTTAATTTATCACTGTGAAACGGTAAACCTACATTTCACTAGTGATAATTTTTCTGGCCATGTAATATTATTCTTATTATTCTTATTATTATTATTAACACCACGTCTTACTACCCGTTAGGGTTATACGCACTTACGTTAATGTGTAATCGTAGGGGGATTGTGAGATGAAGGAGGACCTACAGTTTAACGTGGAATCCGAACCACGGTGGAGTCCTGTCATTCCACACATTCACAAGATGTGATTAATACACGTCTTGTCAGAGGTGAAGGCAGGGTTTGGCAATCAGGTAAATCTATGCCGGGAGATAGATTTGAACTTAGGACCCCCAGCATATAAGTCTAACACCTTACCCCTAGACCTCCAGGTCCCCTATTATTATTAATTGATTATTAATATATACTGATTCAAGCTTTTGTAGCCATCGTAAAACTATAATCAATTTCACATGAGGTCTATTCTGAGGTAAATATCGAGTCAGGAGTGTTGGTTGTTACTATAGCACTTATTTAAACATATACAATTTCACACAAATTTAATAGAACGTTAATTTAGTTTTCCCCCTGATAATTTTAAACAAATGACTCAATTTGACAAAGATCGATACATTAATCAAATTTATTGATCACAAAAAAACAGTTTTTCACATAATTGTCTATCTTTCCTCAGGCTCCAATTTCAATGTGCGAGGTAGCCAACCTCTCAATAAACACTAATTTTGGTCGTTTTTGTTACTTTTAAATAAAATAACCTTAACTTTATTGTTAAGTTATGAAATAAAAATATTTAAATGTTATTATAACATCGGGAAATTTACATGAAAGTCGACAAATTTAAAATGAAACAATTTTAGTGAATTTTGCTTAAAATTAATCCAAAGAAGGCGAACGAGAAGGTGAAATAAAATTACCGATAAATAATCAAAGCTGTCGAGGTAAAATATAAGAGAGAACATATAAGGTTGCTTACTAAACTTGTAGTTGAGTCTCAAATTGTATTTTGAAACTGTTTCTGAAAATAAAATCATGTTCAATTCTATAAAATAAACGCAAAGCTGCTTGCCCACGCGTTTAAGTAGGGTACACTCTACGGCAGAAGATTTGTTTAGTATTTATTTATAGTTTGCGTCTTCTTCTGATAGCTCTTCCTAAAGAGGATGAGCGTTTTGCTGCCAATGTTTGCCTGCCCAAATTTTAAGTATAATTTGTTATTCTAATTTGCAAATATTCTTATTTATTTTTCCTATACGTCTTAGTACCCCCCATCCGGAATAACATCTATATTGATAGGCTATATGTGTAATCTCGGTAGAACAGGTGGGTGAGGTTGCGTAGGGGGCAAGGGAGCAGAAGGCTTCGCCCTCCTCTGGTAAAAAAAAGCCCCCCCTAGAAATAAATCTGATCATTATGGTTTTATTCCACTTCCCTTCTGATATTAACAGAAATATAACCTAAGTCAAATAAATTAACCAATTAATGTGAACTGCAAAGTACTTTGTCATAATTCATATACAAGCTGTCCCTAAAGTCACTGAATATTTGATGAAATAATTTGAAGTTCATAAAAGTTTAAATATTTGTGATAAATATATTTTACAAAATATAGGTATCTACATTGTACTAAAACTTTTATAATTTATTAATTATTTGTTATATCAAATATAGGTGTAAGTTAAGACTTAGATATTGTTATTTTATTAATTGATAAATTTGATTTCAAATTTAATACCTTATAAATGATAATACTGATAAATGATTCATAGACAACAGAAAGTCACCACATAATTTATTTATAATCTTGGAATATCAATTAGCTTAAAACAAAATTTTATCTAATTAAAATATTTCATTGACTATAGACCAATATAATTTTAATTACGGTACTTTTAAAAGGGTGAATCGTTTATTAAACTCTTTGCTATACAGATATACCCTATTTTCTCAATGTTTCTGTAAACGTATATATTATATATGGTACTATAAATGTGTAAAGTGTCGGCTTTCTAGGTAATATTAGTGTTATGCTTCTGGGATACATCACTCTTAGCCCAATTGATGGTAATATTAACTGGTACTAATATACCATTGTCCAGGGGTCGCCCGGGCCGACTGTACTAACCGTACATGCTTTATATGGAAGCTCTTTCTATGTCCTGATGAGATGATGGTGATAATGAGTAACAGGATGTGGAACCAATGAGGACACAACCTAACACTAGCTAACCAAACCCTATTGACCGTTGGGGCAGTTTCCCTTTTGGGAAAAATAACCAAGGTACCAGCCGTTAGTCGAAACCGAGACCCCTAGGATTTTAGCCAGATAAAATACATACAAATTTTACCACTACATATAAATATTCATTTCAAACCCTTATCATTTGTGATGAATATGCTAAGACGTATTGATGTAGTTTCATGTAGAATTTACGAAATTATATTTTAATTAAAATAAAGAATGGTTTGCAAGAAAGTTTCACAGAACGAGTACTACAGAAAAGGCTATTTGTCAACCTCCTGTTAAAGTTAAGTTGAACTGATCCTGTGAATGACGAGATTATATATGGACACCCAGGAAGACAACAAGCATTGAATCCGTGCCCGATGTGTATAGTTCTACGAGGAGACTCATCAAATTGTCGGTTCGGCATATATCCCTCAAATTGGACACTCCAAACAGCCAAGTTCACGTTATATCACGTTCGAACTTTCATAAAAGCTTTACCACCCTAAAAAAAATCTAACCTGCTGAAGGAGGACTATTCATGGTTGATTTTATGAAATATTAATATAAATATACGTAGAATATTGTTATTTAAACAATAGATAGAGAATTATTATTATTTCGAAAAATAGTTACTTTAGGTAATATGTATTGGTAATAAACTGATATTCCTTTTTTAGATATTAAATATTTGTTTCTAAACCTGTTTCAGTGGCCAAATGGTCTGAGTATTAGACTGTCCTGCTGATAAGGGGGGAGATCAGGGTTCAAATCCCTGTAGCGGCTATTGAGGGTGGTTTTTCCTAAATGGTTTCCCACTCTCCTTCAACGCTAATGCTGGTAGATTACCCTTAAAATGTTTTCTCCTTCATTCCTACTCCATTAGAGTAATTATTATCTATGCTTATAATCTGAACTGGTAGCAAGACGCTGTAATACAATTTTTTTTTCCACTAATGTATTCGCCCTGCCCTAAGTTGGTACCGGGATTCGTATCCATATAGGACCACCGATGTGTCAGTTAGGCGAGCGGTTAAACATTTCTTACCAAATAAGTTATGTCACGGACTCCTAAGTAGAATATTTATATCTTTTTTGTAAACGTACTATAATATCACATTTTGTAGTAGCTAGTAGTGCTATAATAAACCTTAATAACCAAAGCCGTCTATAAATTATGAACACACAAATATATATTTTGACACCGTCTAGCCGTCCTAACACGTCAATCCTGTGAGAAGCGCAGGCGTAACAATATTCTCATTTAAATGCTTTATATGACTTCAGGCCTTTATATAATAGTACCGAACTGGTCGTTGTGAAGTTCACACTATAAAAGATAATTTTGTACAAGAACGCCGCTGGTTTATTAATCTAATATAAACACAATATTCTCTACGTTACAACTTGATGTAAATTAAACTGACAAATATTTTGAAATTAACTATCACACTACATTTTCTTGCTGTTGAATTTTGTGTTATTTTTAGTTTATGAAGTCGTTGGGATTTGTGAAGGGAAATCTGGTTGTTATATGAATATAAAATATTTAACTAGACATTATTTTTCCAAATGTCTTATTTATATTTTTTACACCAATTTCTCCCGCTGTTCTTAATTTAAAGTAAGCTGCGTTAGCTTGAATGGGCGCCTCTAAATGCTGAAACTATGGAGCTCATTCAAATGACAACATTTCTCCCCTGCATAATGATTTAAAACAGGAAGATAGCTGTTGGTATTCGAATGAGATTTATAGTCTCAACGCTACATAAATTATATAAAATAATGTAAAATGTTTCTATATCTCATCTAAAATATATGCAAACTTTACTCAAATATACTGAACTCTAGCTATCCGAAATCCTGGATAATACGAATAAAATATTCGGAAAACGCGAGATAAAAAACCAAACTAAAGCAAATTAAATATGTTTAATCGATTACAAACTCAAAGTTAAAAATCATTGTAATAGTAATAATAAATGTTAAATATTTATCTAAGAGATTGTAATAGTGATAATAAATGTTACATATTTACCTGTGCAGTCAACACAATGTTTTTTCCTGTAAATTATATAAAACTTATTCAACTGTAATTTAAAATTTATGAAAATACAGTCACCTCACCGACACTTCTGATTCCCCTACTCTATACGAATATTCTTTAATTCGAACAAATTTCTATCCTAAAAGAGAGAGAAAAAGAAAGCTATAGACACATCTACCCAAATTTCTCTTTTTAAAAACACATCAAATTGCTTCGGGTGCCATACAATATATAAATTGGCTGAAGGTGGAAGGACGATGCATCACTCTCAATATCGGATCTAGACAACTGGGCGCAGCCAACCGGCCGTGGCCAATTGGGCACCAAGACAACTGGGCGCCAGTGTAAAAACATAATGAATTTTTTTACGTAATTATTCATTTTTGAAGTTGTTATAAAAAATCATAACTAAGGAACCTTAATTTGTTTGTATTTATAAAGCAAGTGCGGCCTTAAAAATGTGTGTTTTGATTGTAAAAAAACTAAAATTATGCTAGGTTAGGTTAGGTATTGTTGATGTTTTTATGTGTTTAATTTTTTAATTTTAAAATATAAAGTAGTCTAAATTTATATATACAAAAAATCAAGGAAAAAAATAATCATTATATTTTTACACTGGTACCCAGTTGTCCTGGTGCCCAGTCTTGCCAGTGACCAGTTGGCCACGCCCAGATGATGGCACCCAAATGTTGGCACCCAGTTGTCCTGTATTGTCTCAGTAGCCATTTGAAATATACTCTTAAACATAGTTTATTGAGTAATTCAAATAAAAAATACTTTATTTCTAAGAAAAGGATGCATTGAGTTGAACTAACATAAAAAAAACTTAAACGGCTTTATGAAATATTTTATTTTCAAATGTTTTTTGGTAGACAGCCTCTGGTTTGGAGTGGGAAGCTAACAAACTCTCCGATCTTTTCCTTTTTATTGTAAATAGCCCACCCAACCTCACTATAAAAAAACGGTTCTACCTCCATTTTATCGAATTATGACAGTAAGCTTATAACATATAAAAATAAAGATCTGCTGGCTGTTAACACTGAGAAAATAATTATAACAACATTGGCGGAAACTATAATATGACATATTCAAAAAATCACTTGTCAGCTACATTTCGTTTCCAGTTAAATTGCCCTTGCATATTGGTTAAGGAATTAACTAATAAATGTTTCACTTTCATTCACCTGGAAATTTGTTATATCATTTTTAAATTGATGAAAACTTACCCATTTCTTCACTTGTCAAAGTGACAACGTATTTGTGAAGGTGTTGATTTGCATATTAAACATTTTCAAACGTCAGAATAGTTTGATTTTACCATCGTGTGACAATCATACAATAATGAGTACTTGTTTAACCAATTGAAAGTACAGAATTATATAGAATTACAGCATAGGTGACATTTGAAATCACAAAAATTGATATCTTCCGTCTTGGGCGGACTTCGAAACAAATGAAGAAATAAGGGAGGGAATGGGTCACGCGTGATTCACCCCAACTGTCTGAGAGTTTACCAGACCAGAAACAATTACTAGCAGTCTCCAGAACGTTGTCCACTTGTGGCGTGAGTAGATTCAGAGAACTATTCGGGAATTTTATTTTAGTGTTTCATTCTTTTACTCTCTTAGTTAAAGATAAATGATTGTAATCGTAAAAATTTCAGTCTTTATATTTTGATGAATTGTTACGTTTTATATGCCCCAGATAAAAAAAGTGGCTTTTACGTAGGTATAAACATATAAAATAGTTTAATTTAGTGAAGACCAGTTGCTTTTTAAAAAATAATATTTTAAAACTGTTTCGAACAATTTAGTTCAATATGAGAAACTGGTTAGTTTAATATAATATACATAGATAAACATATTTATTTTTCTTAGAAAATAGTTTATAGTAGTTTTAATATAGGAATTTCAGGAAAATAAGGGTAAAAACGGATAGCGCTGTATTTTGATATATAAGCTCATTTAGATATGCACTTTAGTACACTAAAATACTTCGTAGATACGGTGTAATCTTACGCGACTGTAGCCTTGAAAATACCTTGAAAGTATGTTATTTAGTATATATCGTGAACGTTGGCACCTAGCTAAACAAATATATTTGAAACAAAATGTGTGGGGAATTTAATTTTCTACAATAAATGTCCTTATATATATTGGCAGTACACTCCTTCTTACCCAAAATCAAGGCAAACTAATATTTTTTTTAGATAGCTGCTAGAATCAGGCAGGAGGATAAACAATTATAAACATTGCCTCCTATTCAAGATTGCCAAATTGCTCACCCTTCTAGTCTACCATATAGTGCAATTTTGGTGAAAGAATGAACTCTTCCCACCGAACTGGTGGCGTATAGAACTGCACTGATCTCTAATAACATCAACCTAAGGACCAGCACCACAACGTATTTTGAACTCAATTTTTTGTGGCTGCTTGAAAGGATGCGGTAAAACCTGTGTATGCCGTAAAACAAGATTACGGTGTTTGCATATTTTCGTGGATTGCAGTGAAGCGTCTTGCGATAGCGATGGGAGGACAGAAATGGAGGACGAAGAGGATGTTGATGAGACGATGACATTGAGGAACTTGGTGTTCAACAGATTTTATGGCACTTGACATTCGAGTAAAGAGATTGTGAAGATGAAAGTAGAAACACCCAATAAAGGGATGTGGATAGTAATAAAAATGAATCGAGTACCGACGTAACGTTCTTAACAGAGAATGAAACAACAAATGATGAAGATATGGAAGTAAATAAAGCTGATTAAGAGGCGCATGGGGTGGCAAAAAGACTGAGAAATGAATAAATTATATTATATTTATTACATATTAATATACTTATTCCAATTTTTATCATAACAGTTTATTATCTTGCTATATCTGATCACTCAAACCTCTCTAACAACTTCATGGTATGTGGGCGCAAAACCCTATTGTAAATGCAATCCATATATTTATATTCTCATTTGTTCACAAGCTCCTCAAAAGAGGATGAAAGGGGGCGACTGGCGCAAAAATTAGTACTAACCCTTTTTGTAGGAAATTAAATTTATAGCATTATTTTTGCTAAATAAGATGTTTTAGGTACCAGAGTTAACACTATATACGTAAAAAAATAAAATTCAATATATTTACAAGGCCAACGCAGCGGAAGCTCGCACGCTTTTCATGAGAACTTTTAATAAATTAAACTGCATGGCTAAATAAGCGTGAATATTATATTCCAGCTAAATACGATTTGTTATGCTATTTTCCCAAAAAAATGTCTAAAACGACTGGACTTTCTGATAGCAAAATTTTTTAAAATTTAAATTGTGCAAAATAGCTACGATAATTTTGTTTTAAATTGGCATTTGGGAACTATTTTACGTGTTAAGTAGTAATATACTTTAATCTATAGATATTTTACTAACTTAACTCATGACAAATTTTAGGGTTGAAATTTAAAATAAAGAGCCTCGTTGATTTATTATAAAATGAATATTTGGGAACTGTTTTTCATGATAAATAAGAATATGTTTTATTATTTAAAAATATTTGAATTCAGCTTATAAATAACCCATTTTTATAAATTTGAAATTTGTTTAAAATATTTAAAATTTTGTTTGAAATGTTTATATGAATAAATTTTATTCTGCAATACAAAAATATGTATTTGTTTGCCTGAGTAAAAATTACTTAAGGGTAGTTAACTGATATAATATTTTTGAAAATAGCTTTGTTCCAAACTCTAATTCACTCTATGAGAAATTTTGTGCTACTGTGTTGTACATTTATTGTGAAGTTTTATTAATGTTACTTACATGTTTGTATCTCTGGAATTTAATTATGAAAATAAAATGAAACAATGCACTCAGTTAAATAAGACATAAATGTTTTAGGATAAGTACTAGTAGCGTAATGTTGAAAATATTTGGATATGGACGAGGAAGTGAAGGGAATCTGTTTACTTTGAGTCTCAAATTAAATGGAATAGTATATAGATCGAATAGGTATATGGATTGTTTTTGTTCGTGATCAAATGTAAACAATTTGTCTGCTGCAGCGACCGGTAGAGAAATACCCTTCTAGTGTTAGTTGGATCCGGTTTCCTATGAATAACATTTTCTGTTTTCTCTGTGTTATAACTATCCCCGTTGGATTTTGTTTCAGAAGGGAAGTTTCATAGAGCTCAGTTTCTACAAGGGAAAGTGATGGTTTCCATTGTTGTTTCTGACACTATCAGGTGGACATCGTCTTTATTATTGCACTCACACATTAATGCTGTTTTTTTTTTGTAGCGTACTAGCTTAATCTTTGGGGTTGTCGCTGCTGCAAGCATTATTAATTATATTTATTATTTTGACTTTTCTTTTTGCTTTGTGTATTTTATAAGCGCATATATGGATAGTATATGTGATATTTGAATCACGGTATGAATTTAACGAGGTGGGACGGAAACCATTAAACGTTCTATGCTGAGGAACGTGATGGACAACGTACTGAGGTTTTTCTGACGTCCGGTGGAGCTCACCTAAGTGACATTATCTTCAAAAAGTGAGAAATTGTTATATGTAGTTTGCTTTTGTCTAACCAATGAATATTTATTTTTCAATAAAAGTTTTAATCTTCAAATTGCTATAATAGTCCAATTGTTTCGGCCACATCATGTATATAGAGCCGATAACACAGACAATAATCAATGGCTTGATCAGAAATCAGATGTAAAGTTGATTTCCAATCAGTGTTTCAAACTAAATGTTCAGTCCCACCATTACAATTAGGAAGTGATTGTCATTCAAATCTCTGGTTAAACTAGCCAGCTAACTCCCTCCCATTAACAGTTTGATTCTCCGACCATCTTGTTGATGGAAGACATAACGTGTACGTTTTAAAAACTTTATTAGTTTTTGCATCATTACTTAAGTAATTAATAAAAGTATAAGGTGTGTTTTATAAGTAAACTAAAATTTTACTTCTCTATGACTAAATACAAGTTAATTTATTTTCTGTAGCTTCTTTGGATCTCAGAAAAACTCTTTGAGAAAGTATAAGAGTATTAATTTATTATTCCTATATCCAGAAGTGTAAGCCTTTAATCAGGTTCGAAATTTTAAGACTAAGAGGAAAAAAAGACTAAACCACTAAGATGGTTGTTTCAACTTTAGTAACTCAGTCCATAAAAATATTAAAGTAATCATTTAAACTTATTTAATCGAAATGTAGTTAATACTTTATAATATACAAACTTGTTTACAACTATACACCTAAGCAATAAGCTAACAAGGTGACCTGGTGGTCTAGGGGTAAGGTGTGTGGGGGCCCAGGGTTCAATCCTTGGTCCCAGCACAGATTTAACTGATTGTCAAACCCTTTCTTCACCTCTGACAAGACGTGTATTAAAAATAACTTGTGACTGTGAGGAATGCCAGGCCTCCACCATGGTTCGGATTCCCACGTTAAACTGTAGGTCCTCCATTTCATCTCACAATCACCCTACCATTACACATTAGCGTAAGTGCGTATAACCCGAACGGATACTAAGACGTGGCGATAACAATAATAATAGGTTAACAAATAGAGTAAATTTACCATTTATAATATAAATTTAATGTAAACTAAATCAAAAAGTAATAAATAGTAAGATGTATCACACCTTTATCCACAGAATACAATGACTATAAATGAATAAAATAAAAATAAACATATAAAATAAATTACTTCTGTATTGCAAAAACCTAATAGAACTCTCAATTTATTTTTTAATAGTTAAGTTTAATAAACCAAAGTGTTTCTTCTCGAGGGCTGACTTTGCTTGCCTGCCTAAGACGGAAGGGCTACCGCCTACGTCACTTTCTTCCGTGCGCAGAACGATGCGCACTTGATCCAAGAAACCTCCTTTCTACTAACCTTACTTCTGAATATATTGATAGAGTTTCTCCCTTTGTAGAGAGCACTAAGGAATTGGCTTGTTTATATACAGCTTTTGAGTATCTTCATTGTATTCTTCTTTGGTCGAGAGCACTAAGGTAATGGCTGGTTGTCCTACAACTCGTGAATGTCTCAAAGGCATTCGTGGTCGAATTTTTTACGATAAGTTGTAGTTAGTATTTGCTTGGTAATATATTACTAGCTAACAAATCACTATGATTAGACGTGGGACGTACATGTAAGGGCCACATCGGAGTTGATTCGGTTTAAGTCTCGTGATTTGTCATGACGTTTAAGCCACCTACAGATGACGCTGACGTTTCGTGTTAACACGTGTCAACAAGTGTTAACATAATATGACAACACAACACATCAGCTTCTGGTGATTACAATGCTCTGTTGTATCTTATATATTGTTTCTTTTGGACATGAAATTGTTGTCAGTTGACTTCTTGATTCTGATTGGAGCATACCATTTTGTGTACGATTCGTTTGAACATATCTTTAAGTGGACATTACTAAAATCGATAAAAGACTATTAGCTGAACTTGACGAAGAGGAGAAGATAGTAGTCAGTATTAGAATATTATTTGCAATGAAACACACCAGAGAGTGTGGATATATCCCATAAATGCTGAGAGAAGTGAATTTCGTGATTTCAATACATTATGGGCTTAACTTCTGAAAGATGAAGAGATTTACAAAATGTACACTAGGATGTCAATATAGGAGTTCTCTTCCTTTCTGGACATGGTAATACCAAAACTAGAAAAATGCAACACTCAAATGAGAAACATTATAACGACAGGAGAAATACTTGTTGTGCGCTTGAGATGAGTGAAAAAAATTACTTTCATGAATTTTTGATTGAAAATAAAATGTTTATCAGTAAAAATAAACATTGGTTTTATAAAAAAAAAAAGCTTTAATTAATGAAGGAAAATATCTTGTTTACACATTTTTATGAATAGAAAATAAAACTAAATAAACTTGTGTACAATCTCATGACCGAATAAATAAATTTAATTATTATTTTTTAAGAAAGTGTCCAAAGCCTTAATAAAAGCAAATGATACACTGGTTCCTTGATTAAGGTTTTGACTTTGGAGAACCGTAGGATAAGTGTGATCATTGAACAGGAGTAGTTAGATGATTGGGTTGATGCAAATTACTGAAGTGGCTGTAGGAAGAAGTATCCAGTAGATGGAATGAAAGTGGTCGATATTTTACGTCTTATGTAACGAGGCTCAGCCTGAAACATTGCATTGCACTAATGTTCGCTCTTCAGGTCATAATTTTTTGACATTTCTAGACAAAATAAAAATAAAATAAAAAATTGCTTAGGTTCATCAGTAGCACAATTCACTTGTTGGGCTCCTTCATCAGGTGCTGCAAGACTTAAAGTAGATCTCACACGGCTTCCGTCCTTGCAAGTTTGTCTCTATGTTCTTTTAGATGAGTGTTGAAAAGGAATTCATACCCACGTACATACTTAATTAAAGCTTCTTTATTTTCAATATTTCACAAAATTTGGCTTTAAAAATAGAAAAAACTTAAGTGTCACGTTCTGATGCTTTAACACATCTAATGAAAATCTGGGCTGATGCGTGTCACGGCATGTTGACACGCATTCCGGCGTCAGATAACACATAGCATGTAACAACACAACACATCACGGCAATGTTAGCACTTTAATATAATTTATCGGAATGTATTTTTCACTAAACCGTCATAACAAGTGTTAACATGAAACGTCAGTGTAGTCTGTATCTGCCTTCTCTTATGTTAGACAACAATTCTTGTTCGTGATAAATAATTAGCATACTCCCATAACAACAACAAAAGCGTGATCAACGTATATTCTCAAATAGCGATTGGTTTATGAACGTTTGTTAAATTTCGAAAATAAATATTATAAAACTATAAGACAAATAATAAAACTATTTTTTTTTACAATTGGCCATGTGAAACGACAAAATAACATATTCCAGGCTATCACTTTGTGTTCTTACAAAAAATTATATCAAATTTTAAATAATCGCTATTAAAATAAGTCTTAGGATGAAAATAAAACAAACATTACTTAGGTCACTCATAGTGTCTAGTCATCATCATTCACATCATCAACTGTCTACAGCCTTAGGCTGGGTCAGTTTATTAAATTGTTTCTATCTTCCTCTATCCTTCCACCATCCCCTCTTCTTTAATTGCTTCTGTTCTTCTTCTCTCACTTGTACACTTTCTCTTATCTGCTCCTCCCATCTCTTTATTGGCCTCCCTTGCAGTCCTTTTACTACATACTTCATTTCTATAATTCTCTATGACATCCTCTCCTTCTCCATCCTCATCACATAGCCATACCATACCATCTAAGTCTTCTTTCCTCTCCTATCTTATTTACTCCCTGTAATCCCACTCTTTCCCAGATAACTTGATTCCTAATCTTGTTTCTCCTCTTGAAGCTAACATGCTCCTTACTAGCCTCATTCCCATGGCCTCCACTTTTCTAGTCTCTCTTACATTCAATGTCCATATTTCTGCTGCATATGTGACAATGAGTACAAAATACGTCCTGTATAACACTTCCACGAACTTAAAGGGCACTACTCCATAGCGGATCTCACAGACTTAAATACTATCCCTCCCTGCTGTCCTTTTTTCATTATATCCTCTCTAATTCCAAATTTCAGCTCAATAATTACGTTTCCCAGCTTCTTTACGTTCTGTCATAGTGTTTAGTGTTCAATTAAACTACTATTTTGAATTAGTATACATGTTTTAGGAATGAAAGAGATTAAGTATACCCGCATTTGCGTGAAGGATGAGGTGAAAACCGTTTATAAAAAACTGAGTACACCTGACTGGGATTCAAACTCCGATCTCACCGCCATCGTTATTCCAGTCTATTGCAAAGGTAACGCTTTAGACAATTTGACCAGCGAAGCAAGTTTAGTATATTTTTTGTTGCCCAGTCAGTAAAATGCTGAAATTTTACTATTATTAATAAAATGTCCCAAGATTTTTATTTATAAGTAAGCTATACAGAGTCATGCTACATAATTTTTTACAGAAGTTTGTTTGTTCAGGGTGTCTAGACAATCTATATTTTAAAATTACTTGACTGTTTTCCAGAGCCAATATATTTTTTCGGCCAAAACATATAAATAATAGCCTAAATTTATTTTTTATTTTAGTTGTTAGCACAATGTTTTACTAGGCATATTTTACTAAGTATATTAGATATATTAAAACATAATTTCACTAAGATCACGACTTAATCTAATAATATTTTTAGAGACACACATTCTGAAATTGTGTCACCCAATGAGGTAGTTAAAGGATGTCTGCCTAATGAAAGGGTTTATTAAGTACGATCTAATTTATATTTAAACGAGATCATATTTATACATTAAGAAATTGCCTTGCACCAGTACAGTTTGAAATTGTTGTGAGAGAATTTTTTTTTTAGTTTCGTATTCCTATAAGGTAATATAATTCTAACGCATGCGCATAGCCATGACTCAACTTTTGCCAAGGACATGCAACATAAGGGTGGAAAGACGCCACGAGAATCCCATGTTGACTTTGAACATTATGATGAGTATGCTCAGCTAGGACAACTGTGTTGAGCCTCGTGGTGTCTATAAACTGGAAGAAAAATGTTATTTTGAAGATTGTTAGTAAAAGTTGGGTATTTTTACTAGTGAACAATACAAATTTCAAGTGTGATAAAACGCAACCTCCTTCCTAACCCTTAATAGTTTGAGGGTGCAAAATATAACAAAAAATCATAATCAGAGTGGGACGCATTAGTCGAACAGAGTACAAATGTTCTGAGAACAATTGATTGTTACTCAGCAATTCGCAACCCACCTGGTTGTGGAAATTAAGAAAGGACAACTGCCGTGCTCATCATTTTATAGAACAAGTGATATATTACTATACCTTGAAATGTTCATAAACAAGAAAAGACAGGGATATCAAAATTAAAGTAGAAGATAAATGTGATTTTTCAATTTAATTTTAAGTATTAGTTATTGTTACAACAAATAACCATCCAAAAAATATTATATTTGAATATATATATAAATATTCCATTTTCAAGAAAAACTCCCAAGTGCGCCTAAGCTAATATTTAAGTTTTACTTTAAACTTTAATATAAGTTCCTCATGGTAACTTTGTATTTAAACTATACGTTGAAAGTTTGCTTAATAAATTTGAAATTATCTGAACACATATATTTGGAGGCTATAAATTTTATGAATAAACTAAACCAATATTAAGTCCCAAATAAAATAGTTGCCTAGGGGCCAACAACACTATCAGGTACAAATAATTAAAGAATAAAATCCTACTAATTTGAGAAACACCCATGATTAACTCAAATTCAAGATGCACGCCTAACCCTTCGCATAAACCGAGCTATATGTACAAGATACCTTAAAAATAAAATCTAGGTCCCTCAACAAGACTCTTACATAATGAGAACTATTTAAAGTTTTCATAACTTTCAGGTAACTATTTTGACAAAAGAATATTAAGTTAAGAGGCTAAGCGGCAAATAATAAGAGAATATAAAACTTGGCATAGTGACCAAACTAAAATAATACGACCAACATAAATATATAATTAGCAAACAATAAACTTTAATTTGATTCATCCAAAACAAATCTTTTATTATTGTAAAGTTCGTACTGAAGTGTATCTCCATTTTGGAATCTTTGCAAATTATTTTCCTTCAAAAGCTATCCAACATGGTAATGAAAGTTTAGAAGTATATTTCCATTTTAGAGTCTTTGGAAAACTATTCTCAAACAAGAAACATGAAAGTTTTAAGATTATATTTCAACTTTGGAATCTTTGGCATAATATTCTCCTTAGATATAATCAAAGAACAAAGTGAAAGTTTAATAGACTATATCCATAGTAAAGTCTTTGTAAAAATATTATTATTAAATATAATCAAACAACCAAGTGGCCGTTTAGTAGTCTGTTTCAATATTAATGTCTTTGGAAAAATATTATTATATCCTATCAAGTTTTACAAAGAAGCATCTTAACAAAAAATTATTTAAATTATTAAATATTATGTCAAAAAAAGAATTTTTAAAAATAAATATAAGTTTAACAATTACTTTTAAGCCGAAACGTAATTTTGTGTACATTCTCTCAACACCTCGTAGCTTTATACTACCTACCTAGTTCAAACCGAACAAGTTACAAGAGTGCTCTTCGCTTGGTCGAACGACACTTTATATGCTATCCCCAGAGGGCAGAAGGTTATGAATGACGTGGGGGGAACACACCAACTGGATGGATGGAGAACATTGGAGAAGCCACATAGACGATTTACAAAGCATCCCCATCTATATCCATTTCTGTGGAACATTTTCCCTGGTTCCTCCGACGTTAGTGCCGCCTCGTGGCGAGCCTTGGAAACGCAGTCGCAAAGCTTAGTTTGAAACTCAAGAGTGTTGACGTGTGGATGTGTGGGACTGGTGGTGTTGGGCGTGTTGCGTAGCATGTCAAATAGACTATCATGGTGAGTAGATAACTTTGCTAAGTAGATTCCTTTGGACCGAGTAACGATAGTACAAAAACTCCCAGACCTTTTCATGAACATTCCTAAACAAGAAATTTTTCTGACGATTCATGAGTTTTATGAGTTTTACAGGTCACTGGACATCTTGTTATACATTGTGATACAACTTAAATCGTAAGTTTTGGTACGAGATAGCATTTAATCTAATGTGTCTGGAACCAGTGCATTTTCGCAACAACTGTAATATTTTTTATGATTTATTTTGAAAACTAAAGCTAATTGGTTTGGATACCATTTAATTATTCTTCAATTAGTTCCTGCTGCATGGTATGATGTCATCAAACATTAAAAAAAAGTATTTTTCCTGAGATAGGGGAGTTTTAACTCGTACCATGCAGGAATGTTCTGAATACGCAACGGCATTGGCTCCAGTCCTCATGTTATTTTTTTTAGCGCCAGTCTCCAAAGATAGATAGCTAGCTATGTTTTACCCACTAATCATACAACAAACTTTTTTTTCCTCCGTGTCCTATCATCCCATCCAAGCTATTTGAATTTAACCACACCGATGAAGTAGGGACAAGGAAGATATCCTTTAAAGGAAATATACCAATACTTGCTTGAAGTGAAAGTGGGGG
>CABFVZ010002024.1:0-31026 GCA_902151445.1 Timema monikensis | reverse complement strand
AAACAGAAGGAGCGGGGAGGGGGAAGGGGGGGGGGGGGGGGGGAATCTGGGAGATAAAGAACAACTCAATACACCCAATGGGGGCTTGAAAACATACCTCTTCATATTACAGGAAAACCAGACTAGGATAGCTTGACGTTTAGTTTAATCTGTTGCTGGTACTTTATCAAGTCACATTGGGTTACCCGGGAACTTAAGACAGGCCTGTCCAACAAGTGGCCCACGGTCATCCATGATTTCCTTTAACATGATAAAAATTGCGTGAAATTTATTATATGTATTATTTTCTGTACTGTACTGTATATAAATGATTATAATACTATTAATGTATAGTGTATATATATAGTATTATTTTTGGCATATTGTATGGTTGAAGGAAAATAATTTTTGGAAACCTAATTTTTGCTTGATAATCTTATATAGGGTATCTTTTATCTCTGAGAAAATATATCCTGAGATCTGCCATGGGTAACATGGAACCAATTCTTGAAAAAAGGGTGGAAAAAAGAGGTATTTCTTATTTATTTCATAAACCGTTGCTTTTACGAAAAACTATAAGGGAGCAAAAATAAATATATTTAAATGTTCTTAAAAAATGAATCTCATGTTTTCTATATCTTGTAAGGTTAAACGGTTATGGTTAGTTATCTATAAACCAATAATGTTCAAATAGTCTAGTTTATGTGCAGCGTGTTATTTTTATGTGCAGCGTGTTATAATTGTATGCCATGTTCACAGTAGCTAAAAAGGAGTTCTGAATAGTCCTCAGATTTACAAGAATGAAAATTAATTTATCACTATAATAGCGTACGATAGTTTATAGTACTATAGTTACAGTGTAAGACCAGTTTTAATGTGCACATGAAGTTTATGATTGCACTATTAAATCACAATATTGTCATTCTCATCAGCTACTCAGCCAAGCTTCGTCGCTTTGGACTTATTGGATTGGGTAGAAATGAATTTTCTCCTCTTGTGTATCACAGTTCTGCAGTTTATCATGGGAGTCGTATTCTTTAACACACTTAGCCATGTTGAAGTATCCGTCAATGTCTATTCCCAATCTATTGGTCCAAAACTCACCAGCACATGCACTACACATTGTGAGAAATAAAAACAACTTTTTCTGCTATCGCAATTCCTTTCACAACCAGTTTTACAATTGTAGTGCACAAAATGGTGCAAATAGTCCGGTGCTGCGGGAATAGTTATCGGAACTGATATTTTTAATGTTTTACGTTCCATCCCCATTTCCTCTCCGAGAGGTGATTACAATGCCATATCTGAACTTGATGTTATACTCTTAGAATATGCTGTCGAGCTGCTGCAGAACTTGGTGGGAGGGATGCAAGATATATTTAGATATGTGAGACGGAAAATTTTCCCTATATTTTTCCTGAAAATTTTCCAAAGCGGAAAATGTTCAAATTTATTTCAGTAAAATAATTTCAACCTATTAAATGGAAACTATAATGTAATCGAGATATAGATATCCCAAATGTCAACGTTTATACTTAAGATTAGTTTCTCCTGAAGGCGTTAACACCAGAAACATCATCAAACAAGCTTCGGTGGCCGCATGGTCCAACGCACTACTCTCGCAATAGACTAGACTGCCGATGGAAGGGAGATTAGTATTCGATACCACTCAGTTGCACTGAGAGATGTTTTTCCTAATATGTTTCCACTTTCATTGGTGAAATTCCTCTAAATTCAATCTTCCTCATCCCTAACACATTAGCGTAATTAGTTCATAGACGTACAAACCAAACAGGTAATAGGACTCGGTGGTAAAAAAAAAAGTAGTAAGGAAACCAATGAATTTGAGCCTTTGTCAACCCACTATGATCATAAATCATACTTCAATTTTGTATCATCAATAAGCTAGTTAAAATAATTTTAAAGTTGGCCCAAAATTTGACTGTGTTTCCAATCTACACCTCCTCTGCCCCCTTCATATAACCCACTGGTCTCTTAATACACTATATTTTGAGGTATAATAGGTTCTAGGTGTCACCTCTACAATTTACTGCAAGCCACCAATTTGGAAAGTTTCATTAAAATTTTCAGATTCAAAATTTCCCGGAAAATGTTCATCTCTAGATATAGTACATAGTTGAGAGGTTTCTTGCCAACTAACTGCATGCACTTTTTGAATCTAGTCATATCTAGACCATCTTTGAGCTTACCACCATATTACGTGATGAAGAATGCCTCACATGCAGTTGTTATTTTATCTTGTAACGCTGCTGGGTCATTGAATCTACTTGCAACAAATTGCAGTGTCATATTTTAGCTTATTAAAACCAGGTATATGTCCCTATTTTGTACGGCCCAGAAGTTGTAACACAGCCCATTATGGCATGTATGTATAGGATATGTTTTTTTATGTCTCCCAAGCCTTTCTGCATCTTAGAGCTGCTATAAAATATTCTATGTATTTGAGCTTTCTGGAATTAACATATGCACCTCCTCGCTTGTAGGCAGGACTGCAATGAGTAGGGCCTAAAAGTAGATATGTGTCTTATCTCACCACAACTGAGTTATGCCCTTTCTTTGCTTCCTCTAAGGTTGTCTCTAATACCAGTGCATCTGCATCTGCATCTGCATCTGCAGAAGTATGGATCACATTATAATTTGCTTGACATAAGTAGTTACCAAGTATTTTCAGAAAAATAGACTTGTTTGCTGCATTAGATAGAAATTGAATTTGGCCACAATAACATTTGTGGAGGTACTGACTGCGGCCTGTGTGATTGATTTATCAGCGGAACGCCTTATGGTGCGGCTGAAGGGAGCGCAAGTATTTTTACAGTTTTTATAGAATTGAAATTTTTTGGCCAAACTCAATCAAATATTTATCCTGTGGCAACATGGAGTTTTGTTTTCTGCACATGCTAACATCAACAGATCTTGAATATCTGTCAAGGGTGTCCTGGAATTTTGTCAAAACATTTTTTCTTTATTTAAAAAGTTTTAACAAAATTCAAGAACACCCTTGACAGATATTCAAGATCTGATGATATTAGCATGTGCAGAAAACTAAATTCTATGTTGTTACTGGAGAAATATTTGATTTGTTTTTGGCCAAAAAATGTAATGGTATAAAATCTGCAAAATTACTCACGCTCCCTTCTGCTGCACCTTATGTGCTGCATCCTTAGTCCTGGACTGATATCCATCAAATACAGCAATTACATAATCTCCATAATTATTCCTAACATAATTCAAATAAACTTCACATATTTCCCCTATAAGTTGCAGGTCATAGCCATGGAATTCTCTGAAGAAGCTCGCCACCATCAAGAACAAACCTAGGATTTTCATGTTATTGCTGCACCCACATATTTGTTCAACCAGGAGCCTCATTTTTGAATTTGTGCTCTTGCGGAGAGTAATATTGTCAAATAATGCTTGTGGATGAGAGGCGAGTTCATAATTCATTCACTCTTCTGAGTTACTGTTCTGTCTTCACAGCATACGCAATCCTATGGAATAACTGATTTGGGTTTAATGCAAAAGGTTATTTTGAAAAGAATGCAGTTTCCCCATATTAACAAAAGTGAGTACTTTTTCTGGCAAAACACTTCACTCATTAATAACTCATGAGTAATTTTAGTTGGATTGATTGAATATACACGTGGTGATAATGTATTACTAAAAAATTAGAGAGGAGGTGCCAATGGAAGGAATACTAGTAGAAAAAATGTTCGTATTAATGTATTTTTAAGATATTCCTGGTTCAAAATTGAACATAACTTTTTAACCGTAAAAGATAGAATAAAATGGTAAAGACAATCTTCATATAGAATTTAAATATCTTTCTTTTTTATATCACATAATCTTTTCGTAAAGGCAATGGTTTACGAGATAAATAAGCAAACACTATTTTATCCATAATTTTTCCAAGATGGTGGCAAGTTCCCCAAGGCGAATTTTAGGTGATTTTTTTCCCAGAGATCTAGGATACCCTATAGAAGATTATCCACCAAAAATTAACTTTCCAAGAATTATTTTTTCCCGCGGCCACTAATAGACACATATGACTATACTATATAAATAAAATGTAATAACATTTTTTATAATGTATAGGTTTAATTTCCACTATTTATGAATTTAAAATAAGGCCCTTAGCCAAGTTCAAATTTACACCCCCGGCCTAAAGTCACAGGATGAAGATAGTAATAAATTAATAAACTACTCCACCATTTTGCCTTAAGAAAGAATGAAAAAAACATACTATGGAGAAAACACTACTAGGGCAAATCATCGAATTTCAAGCCTGGTCGGTTTGGTTATTCAGTATTAGCGTCCATTACGTCACGCTGGGTTTAAGAAACACCTAGAATTTATCGACCTGAACTGTGTTATTCCTACACTGGAAGATTGGATGATCACTGAGACAAGATTATATGTTGTGACGAGTTCCACAGCAGTTTTGGTTTCGTATTTTCTCACAGTTTTGATTTGAGCGGAGTGTACTGTCCAAGAATCGATGATATCATGGTAAGCAGTCAGCATGCTATCAGTCAGACCTCGAACACTTTTGGTACATGCCATGTTTCGTGTCCTTCGCTCTACCTCAGAAAAGTCGTTGTATTGTCAGTCTAGTTGACGTGACAATTCACCAGACACATTTTTTGTGAATAACCATATGATATCTGGGCTTATTGGTCAAGTGGTCAGCATTCCTGGCTTTTAGTCGAGAAGCACTGGGCTCGATTCACACCGGTACCATGGGTGTTGTTGTTATGGTTGTGGTTAATTAGGTTTAAGTTATGTCTAAGACTTCAATTGTCACCATATAATCATCATAGTATCAGGTGACCCAGCCTCAGAAGACGGTCTCATATCCGCCACTTTCATTAGCAGACCAGGATTGTCTATAAGACAAATACAGGTGAAATACGCTTGGTGTTATTGTCATAAGATGGTAGTTATAGAGTTATACCATGGTAAGTATAAAAGCTTGTAAGTAAAGGTAAAGCGTGGCTGTCAAATTATGATTGGTATCTGACAGCTACAGAATTTAATAGGACTATCGATCGAACTAACCTGCCGTTATCACGCTTTAATTCATGACGTAAGCCCACCATTAAGCCATACTGATCGAGTGTTCACCGTTGTTTGGCGAAGATAGTGCTAACTTCTACGGATAGAAGGTGTCATGTCGTCAACACAACGATAATTTCAGCCATTAATCTCATTATTTTAGGTACCAAGGCTACTAATTTTTAATTCTAGGATCTTCATATTTGTCCTCGCGAGGTTGAATTGACCCCTTTCCGGACTCACTGCTTCACAAAAATTCTGGATGCGCTTGGAATCGAGCTAGGGACCTCTGGATCCGTAGCCAGGAAAACGTTTCCTTAGATCACAGAATTATAATATTACATAATAGTATACATGACACACATTGTAAATATAATTGCCCTCTGTCTACCATAAGGGTTAGCCTTGGTGTAACTTACAGGGTTGAGTTATATTATAAGTCGCCAATGAAAGATTGCTACCTTTAAAAAAACGGAGTATAAATTTGGTTAATATTGAAAGTAAAATCTATAATTTTTTTACTACTACACTATAGGTTGCATACATTATTATTGTATCACTTCGTCTTACTACCTGTTGAGACAATCCACAAATATCATAATTATTATAATTGAGTAGGGATGAGGATGGAAGCATTTTATAGCTAATCTACTCACATTTACGTGGAAGGAGAATGGGAAACCATTCAGGAAAAACCATGATGATATTTAGTATAAAATGAATGGTTTAAAATATAAAACACATATACATATAGTTAACATATTAATTTTGTCTTGGGTCAAAGCTCCTAATAATTTTAGTTGTATTTCAAACTTTCTTCCTCCCAAAGTTCAGAAGCAAAATTAGAAGTATTTGCCTAGCAATGTGAAACTATTTTTCCTTTGAGATATTCTCTTTGATTTATAATAATTTTAAAATACAAGGTTTGAAAAAAAAATTTGGTGTAGACCTATGTTACAATATAATATAATTTTAAGAGGCATCATATGTGATTATGAATTATGACATATGGAGGCATAACAGAAACAATAATGCTATAAATACAAAAAATTGATGGCGTGCCTAAAAAAGTATTTCTTTCTACCAGAAATTGTAAAAAAACACCTGTAATAAAGCAAAAACCTCATATCATTTATTAAGTTTTATTTCCTGGAAGGGATTATTAGATTAAGAAAGTATTACTAAGAAGTCAAACTAAAAAATGTAACCTTCCTCATACCTAACACATCACAGTAAATATGCGTATAGCACGAACGGAAATCAACAAGCGGTGCTAGAAACAAAACAAAACGAAAAAAAGGCAACTTGTAGAGTTGTGTCACTGCTTTGAATCAAAAAGGGTCAATATCCTAAGGGAGGCCTGGGCAAATTTTTGGGCTACAAAGTCACATAAATTATTTAAATTGGAGAAAATCCAAGTCAAATACGATTTTTCGGTTGACGAAATTAATTATTTAAGAAATTGTATATACAACATAAAATAAGAAGACAATATACAAAAATAAATAAGTTATTCTCTTGTAAAATATAAATTAAGTAGGTTATATATATTTTTTATGTTTCTCATAATTATTTATTATTTACAGGTGTAAATTTGGTAGTTGATATTCTTAAAACTGTTTGTATGAGTAAGTGCTTGTTGACCCTGGAAAGGGGTGTAGTCTCCCACCCTAAGAAGGAGAAGTGACTCTCATTGACTATAGCCAGACACAAAAAAAACTGCTTTCCGGTATAATCTGGGGGGTACCAGATAAATCTTTTACCACTCATTCTATGGGTCATTTAGAACACAAAGAACCATTATTTACATCTGAGAAAAGTAGCAATCAAAAATGGTGGCCATTCAAAATGGCGGTGGACGTTGATTTTTGAATGCCACTTATCTCGGGTCCAGATTATTTGATTTGAACCATTTATT
This sequence comes from Timema monikensis, assembly GCA_902151445.1. Classification (NCBI taxonomy): domain Eukaryota; kingdom Metazoa; phylum Arthropoda; class Insecta; order Phasmatodea; family Timematidae; genus Timema; species Timema monikensis. The sequence goes on along the minus strand of CABFVZ010002024.1, from coordinate 24,056 downwards.
TTAAACCAAAACTTATTTAAATGTATTTCCTTTTGTTCCTTAGTAAAATCGTCGTAGACCAAACAGTTTTTGGGTCGATATTACAAAAAGTAAATCTTGAAGTGCAGGTTGGCCCGCGTAAAAGTATCCCGCCTCCTATATCCAGCAAACGCCTCACTATGAATTGGAGGAGGTCAATCCCCTTCCACCTATATTGTAACATGAATACTGAACAAGTCAACTGTTGTATAAAGCTTTATTGACTTACCCACATGTTACAATAGATTCTGAAACTGGGGAGGAAGGGGAGTGACCTCCTCCAATTCATAGTGAGGCGTCTGCTGAATATAGGAGGCGGGATACTTTTCCATGGGCCACCTTGTATATACGGATTATTTATTAGCGTTTAACTGAGAAATGGACATATTAAAACAACAGTTTTCAATAACACTCATAACAAAGAATGTTAGCTTCACTTTTTAAAAAAAAGTAATCCAAATCCAACAATCCGTGCATGAGATGTAGCCAATTTTATATATAGTGACGCATTGTAAATGTATCAGTTAGTAATTACTGCATCAACAGGAATGTTTTTGTTTTAATGTATTAAACTAATTTTAGGGTTTATTTATGATATATTGCAACGTAATTGAGTAATATACTGAAACTTTCACTTTATTTTAACTAAATATAAACTATTAACAAGACTTGAAACAATTAATTAAACGTTATGTTACAAGATTCATTGCGCAATACTCTATTAAGTTTTCATTTACATTTTATTTTTTATTTTAAAATCTTTTCATTTACACTTGAATAACTGTCGTAATGGTCAAAGCATTCTGCTTCTGCTGCTGCTTGATTGCTTGAATACGTTGGGTTCAGGACTTCATATCCCTTGTATTTGCAGCTTTATTCACAATTTAATTTGTTCTGTAAGCAAGTGCAACTTTTGAATTGGCATTTTTTTACATAACAATTCCATATAAGCTTATTAAGAACCGTTTCTGGCACAGGAAGTCCTGTCAACTGTTAAATTTCCTCTTTCGTCACTGCCCCCTCCATAAACATTGAGGTATTGAACGTTAGGTGTGTTTTAGAGACTTCTAATCCAAACTCCTGATTGGTATTTGGCTCGTATTGTATGTTAATGCAATGTGTCCTAGCAAGGTGGTAGCTGGAAACGGTTGATATGGCCTCCTTTTGCTCTGAATAATTGCTAACGTAGCTCGTTTACACATTCAGTTTTCGTGTTTCTGTCATACATTTCACATACGAACTTCTCAATCGTTTTCATCAGATCAATAGATACAGTCCAGTCACCTCCTAAGCTCTTTAATGCTGTGACATAATCATTTCTTTCTTTGCAAAGAATTTTAAAATCTTTGATTTTTTCTTGTTCTGCAATGGTACTCACATTATCACAGCCTGACCAACAATGAAATCCTATCACAGCTGATGCTATGTTTTGACCTAGTGCACACACCATTTTACCAATATCAACTTCCTTTAGTTGATTTTAATTTCCTTTAATAATATATAAATTCGTGTTTGTATCCATGTAAAACCCAACTGTGAGGACCAAAACATCTGTATCATTGGAATAACAGAATACTGACTGATACTTTGTGGTGGAATGTTTATAATGCGGCAGGATACAGGTGTCCGATTTTTCTTGTGTACAAAATAAATCTTGAACTATTTCAGATCCATATTTAGTAATCTTGACGCAAGTGTCTTCTACCGTTGCGAAAATTTCTTTATCGCCAATAGATGTCTTCCATATTTCTTCCTGCCAAATTTCCTCTAAAAATCTTATCAATTTAGTTTTACTCCCATTATTTCTTAATAACCTTCTCAAGCAAATTATTTTGTGACCACTTCTTATATGACTAAATTTAATCCCTTCTTTGGACCCCCTCTTCTCTCTTTCTAAACATTAGATAGAGTTTTTACCTTGATCATAAAATAATAACATCAATCCTTTAACTAGAACCTTCTACATATAAAACTGGAAAAAGAGTGATCCTAGACAGTTTTTAGAAAGTTCTTTGTTCTCCGTGTATTGCCTGCAAAATTCCCATTGTATGTATTATGCTGGTTGTGGTCGTTTGTGGATTTTCATATGGTGTTGCAAAATTTTCTGAATAATAGGAAAATGCTGCCTTATTGGTCTTTTTCATTGAGCCATCAGCATTAGCTAGAGCCTATGTAAGAGGTGCAAGAGGATAACAAATTATTATTTCATTTCCATGAGTTAATTTTCTGCAATGAGTGTCATTTTTGCTGAAAATATCTGTCACACTGAAGAATCACTTCTTTGTTATAAATCTTAGTCTTCACTAATTTTTAAGGCCAACCTGTTTTCAAGCTAACTTTTTTGATGGGTTCAAATGATCCCTGCCCTTTTGCAAGATGACTCTTAAACTCATCATATGCAGTTTGACCTTTTTATTTGGCGTTCAACAAATCACTACTTATGTCCTCTGGTACACATATATCAGTGGACAAATGAACAATATTTGAGGGGTTTAAATCAAATAGATTAGTCCATTCACTTTGAAGAAGCTCAATTAAGTAAAAGCATCCTTTTCATCCTTCACTATCCAATGAGTCTGCAGATTATGTTGAGATTGTTTTTCTTCACTTAAAGACTACGCGGGTTTCTCAATGTCAATGCTCTATTTTCTGCATTTATGTAATGTCGTGTCACAGCACCACTGTTAGGGCTGAAGTCACGTGTACCTCCAAGTGTTTGGGTATCTTTATTAACGGCCTCTTCGATTGCCTGATCAATTGTAATCCTGGCGAAAGGATTCTGATTCCTTATCGGAACAGAAAATTTAACTTTCAGAAAATTCTTGTAGACAAAAGGGCTTCTCTCTTGAAGTTTAGTCAGTTCAACAAAATGGTAGGAAAGGTATCTGGCATAGTTAAGGATGTTCAAGTATTTGCTGCAGTGATCAAAAGCTCTGCAACTATTGGAGCTATCGCACGTAATTTTATGGGTTTCATGGGAAGTATTTAGACGTAGCTTATTAATAACTTTAATGAGGTGCTTTTGATCCATGTCTAAGTCATCCCCATCAAGCCATTCAAGGAACCCTAACTAAATTACCCTCAAACATGCTTCATACATCAGCTTGTGAAATCGAATTGCACGGATATATTGTTTACCTTCCAACATTTGGTCAACAGATCCCTCAGCTATGTCACCAGATTCAACAGATAAATCTCTTAATCCATTATTTCTAAAAATTATTCCAATTATTGCTGATAATTTGCATATAAAGTTCCCTATCATTGGAAAGATTCGGCATTCTTTGTTATGGTGTGACCACAAAACTTCCATGACCTTGGAAAAAATTGCTTGATCCATCACCACAACAATGTAGTCCATATCAAGATGTGCTTGGATACTTTCAATTATTTTTAAAATTTCTAGCACAGTTGAAATTTCTGTAATTGGAGCATTGGTCGTCGGCAAGTAACTGTGTCTGGTGTAACAAATTGATTGTATCTTATCAAATTGTTAAACCCAGTCCAGGAACTTGTCATCTGATAGTGAAAATTGAACAATCTCGTTAATACCTATATGAAGTTGGACATTTTTGCTTTGAGAAACTAATGGGTAAACTCTGTAGGAAGATTCGACTCTTTTATTGGATGCGGACATTTCTTTATTGTTTTTGTGAAGGTGTGAGGCTACTCTATGATATCAACCTTTATGACCTTTTTGTTAGCAATTTCAGTAACTTTTATGTTGTTGTTGTTTTTTGTTTGTTTTTTTGCAATAAAGAGTACTTGGCTGAATTATTATTCCATTCACTCGGTGAGTTGTACCTGCCCCACTAAGTGTCTCCTCCCTTCTATGGATGTTGTCAAAAGCAAGTGAGAGCCATTATTTCGTCGTCCATTATGTGAATGGCTTTACCTCTGAGAGTTCTATCTAAAGCCTATAGCTTGAATTAACTTTTCATTACTTTTGACCTCTTATTTTATCCATCCACTTTATCACAAAATATTCATTGTGGGTAATATGTTCGGCTTTCTTATTTACAACTTTTTCATCCAGGAAGAGTTTTATTTAGAATACTCAGCAAACTTTGAGTCATCAGAGTCTGGGAATAAATCAGGGGCATCCCATGAAAGCTTGTCCAGAGTTTTCTTATGTGTAAACCCCACTCTAAAATCTCAATGGTAATATATAGATGACATTTCCTCGCTGTTTATGGTGGCTTGAAAATTCAATATCGGCTGAAATTGTCTATTGTATAAGTGTTATATAATGCAGTCCATGACTCTTGGTTTTTTTAAATAGACTAGAGAGTCTTTTGATGCATCTGAACCACATTTAATGCATTTCAATGGTTCTAATTTGAGTTTTTTGGTAACTTCCACCATTAGTTAATGCCCATTGTTAAACACGTGAAACAAAACAAATGACAGTCAAACTGATAGTCTACCAAACAAATACGGTATAGTTAAAGAAGGAGCAAAAAATATTAGTGGACTATATACTAAATGAGTATCTTACTGATTGCTCCTGCTTGAAACCTTCAAAGGTGTAGCTTTATGACGGTAATTAATTCACATCTTATATTCAAATTAACCAATGTGACTGTTCCTCTTTTAAATTAAAGGGTACATTATAATCCATGTTTCATCTAATCAACTGATTTTCTTTAAATGCAATTGATATTTTATAAAACACTAATTTAATAAGTCAGTATTTATGCGATTTTCATTTTATTTGAATTTCTAAGGGAATTATTGGTTTATCGACAATTTTACAATGGAACAAAAGTAAAGTATATTAAATAAGCTTCAATTTTTTTAAATCACTCAAATTGGATAAACTGAACCCGAGATAAGTGGAATTCAAATATCAACGTCTGCCGACATTTTGAATAGCCACCATATTTGATTGCTACCTTTCTGAGATGGCCATCATAGTTTTTCGTACTCTACATGATACATTGAATGAGTGGTAGAAGTTTCGTTTGGTCCTCCCACATAATAACACAAAATTGACTGGAACATGGACTACTAATGACAGTGGAACGCTCCTCTCCTAGAGTTGTAGTGGCCCTGCCGGCTTTGCCCTTCTCGCATTTGCATTCACTTCCCCGGTATATAGAAAAGTCTGGCCTGCAGATTTATTGGCCCATGAAAGGGCTGCAACCACTTATTACTAGGTCATTGGGGTGCACTTGCCGTCAGACACGAGCTCTTTCCTGACCGGAGGTGTCTTCAGTGTCCGTAAACGGAAATTTTCATCTCCCTCAGCAACGACGGGTCGCACAAGTCCATTGTGGATAATGGTTCCTCCGACGCTCGCCGCCGATTTTCTGGTGGGTAGAAGCAGGCCACCGACCTACTCCCAATTTCTTCATCACACCCACTGGGCGCGGTCCAACCCTGACGCTTTCTCCTAGCTTATTCTTCTTCCTCTTGCGTGACTCCATCGCTGAAAACGCAGATCGCCGCTTGAAACGTTCCTGAAGCTCGCACCCAGACAAAGGAGGCAGGACGACACCTTGAACCTCCATTCCAACCACATGACGACCAAAGCGTGTTTTAATAGCCCTAGAGCTGATTATGTGATAGGACTTTCCCACTTCTAACTCGGTGAGTTTTTCATTCAATATGTCCTTCTTCGTTAGAGAACTTAGCAGATAAACAGCATACATGATAAATTACTTTAAATATGAGTGATATATATTACTGTGGATGATGTAAGCTAATTATTTTATCCCTAAAGCTTTGTTTTATATAATTTAATCAGTTAGAGGGGAAATATCTCGCTCCGCCTAGAAAAGGAAAGTTACAGTCTGGATGGAGAAAGAAGTATGATCTGGATGAAGGAAAATAAGAGCTTTGGAAGGAATGTCATGGACTGGGGGGTGAAACAAGAATGAGCTGGATGAAGGAAAATAAGAGCTTTGGAAGGAATGTCATGGACTGGAGAGTGAAACAAGAATGAGCTGGATGAAGGAAAATAAGAGCTTTGGAAGGAATGTCATGGACTGGGGGGTGAAACAAAAATGAGCTGGATGAAGGAAAATAAGTGCTTTGGAAGGAATGTCATGGACTGGAGAGTGAAACAAGAATGAGCTGGATGAAGGAAAATAAGAGCTTTGGAAGGAATGTCATGGACTGGGTGGAGAGTGAAACAAGAATGAGCTGGATAAAGGAAAATAACAGCTTTGGAAGGAATGTCATGGCCACGGTGGAGAGTGAAAATATCAGAGAGAAGGGTTTAAGGAACCATTTAGTCTGATTGTAGAAATGAATGAGAAAAGTGGAAGAGCGCTGGGAGGGGGTGAATGTTCTGGATGGTCCATGTGGTCAGATGTACTTTGGTTGGTTTTTTCTAAATGGTTTACCACAGTTCCTCTATGCAAATGGGTTTACACTTTGCCCCATCTTAACCTTTATCATCACTAACACTAGCGTAATTAATACATGTGCGTATAAACTGAACCGGTAGTAATACGTGATGTCGTTTCACAGGGTCATAAAACGTCGACATTTATCAACATCTCGAGTTTGATTTTATTTAGGATCACAATACTTTTCTCTAAAAGGTTTCCAAAGAAAGAAATTTAAAAAAACTCTTTTATTGCTTTGCAACAAACATCAATTATAGCACGAATTTCCAGGAAAAGTTGTGTTAAAAATATATGGTTATATAGGTACATACATAATTATATCTCGTCAGACATTATTTAAAGAGAATCCCAATCATTCACGCTAATAAAACATTGATGTATTAATTTATTTCTTAAATTAACTTCAACAGTTTCCAGGGAAAAGCCTGGTTTATCGTTTGTACGTTAGGATCGGCCATGTGTGTTATAACGTCACGGGTTTAATTAAGTGGGTTATGAGTAAACGAAATGTTTGCATTACTTGACTGATACAAATTGACGTCACCAGATATGATATATTTAGATATTACATTTTAGAGCTTTTGCGAAATATCGTCTCTCCATGTGTATCTGTAATTACTATTTACTCAAACAACGTTTAGCTTTAGATTGGATCTAGATATATATAAATTATAATAAACTATCAATTAATAAATTGTATAAATACTAATGTATTTAGAAAGATACAGATTTTTTTTGTGTATCAGGTATTACTATATGTCAAGGCTATCCACATGCTACCGCCAATGTGGTAGTGGTAAGGAAGGTATAATATATAGTAGATGTGTCTGAATTCATATAATGGAAGAGAGGAAAATCATTTGGGGAAAAAAACACCTCAGTTCACCCTGTCGGAATCCAAACCCAAACATCATAATTGCTGTATAATCAGGTGAGAGCCTGGTTTACGTCCTATCCTGCAGGTCAACCGATGCATTCCCATGATACTGATGAAATTAAATAATGTTAACATTAATAAGGATTCATATATATATTTATAATACTTAATCAAATAAATTAATGTTTAGGTGTTCAAACTATTTGTCATAAAACTAAATAATATATTGTTTGATGTCTATTATTTTGAACATATAAAATTAACATAATTTTATAGAAATAGTTTGAAAACCTAAACTGAACATAATTTTATTTAAATAATTTGAAAAGATCAGTAGTTTTAGCACATATAATATAGAAATATTTTGAAAACCAATAGTTTGAACACATAAGCTTTATATATATATATAGTTTTATAAAAGATGGATTTACCACATAAAATTAATATTTGGTTACTATGCCCATTTCTAAAATAATATTTTTTGTGACTTTTATTATATATTTAAAAAAATATGTGGGTACATGAATTTAAATCCCAGCTGGATCCGAACCTACAGTGTCACACGTGCGTTTTTCTCCCCTCACTCAACAAGACATTCCACTAGAAGTCAAAGATCGACTCACGCTCAAGGCAATATTCCTGTATTGCTATCTTCGAAAACCAAGTCCTAAGTGAATCGTCTCAATTAAGACGGGGAAAGGAGGCGCAAAGGACACAAGAGACGAGAAAGCAATTATCTAGGTTCACTAAAGATAAAAACATAACAGATAAAACTATCTGCTCAGTTATTTCGTAAGCAAGGCAGCTGAAATCACTACACATAGACACCATATGTAAGACCAAGTCGTAAATGACTTAACAAAATACATTCACTTTTTATTTTATTTTGGTACATGAATCTAGGGCATGTTTTTACACCTCCATTTCTTCTTGTTTTGGGCTTAGATCAGTGATTCTCAAAACTGTTGATACAATTGCCCCTTAAAACTTATATTAAATATTCAAAATCATACAATATATATTTATTTTCAACACACATGTACAGTGCTATATATATTTTAATTAAATACTAGTAAAATAGGTTTTTTTTAATCAAGAAGAGGCATGTATAAATATATATTGTTTAAAATATATGGGTTGACCACCTCTGTGGTCTAGTGGTCAAAGCTCCCGGCTACAGATCCAGGGGTACCGCGTTCAATTCACGACGCTATCAGACATTTTCTGTGAATCATTGGGTCTGTAACGGGGTTAAACTTAACCTTAAGAGAACAAATGAGATGGTTACTTGAATACATGAGTAGCAACGGCAGTCTATAAAATCGAGATGAATGGCCGGAAGGTTCGTTGTGCTGACCACATGACACTTTCTAACCGCAAATGTTGGTGTATCATCACTAATGGTGGCAGCATTTCAGATGGTAGAGCTCGCTTGCGGGCTTATAATACGTAGCTTTTTTTTAAAGCTAGGGTTACAATGCATATCTATTTTTATATAACTATTATATTGAATACTACAAAAGTAAACACATATATTATTTTTAAATATAATAGTAAAAATATGTAATATATAAAGTGAGATTTTAATTTACTACTGCTTTTTAAAATTATGAGGGCACTTTAATAGAATGTGTATGATTGTTTAATTACATACAATTCTTGCGGTCCACTAACTGAAACCTCACGGCCCCTAGTTTGAGCAACATTGGCTCTCCTAGACAATACAAGAGAAATTTGTGTAAGATATATATTTTATCCACCCTTCAACAGAATATCTACTTTAAAAGATGTCATTCAACCCTAGCGCATAAACATGCAAATTTACAAAGAACACTTTTTCTGTAATTACTTTTAAATATGTCACCACGATGGAAACAGGATTCATATTTAACATTTTTGTCACTGAAGTTTTATTTCCGTAATTACTTTTTGCAACTATGTCAACTGGAAGAACGTTAAAAAGCTATGACGTACGTCATGTCAGATGTCAGTTGATATTTTATGAGAATGTGAATGATACGAGAAAAAATTACATTAAAAAAAGCTTGAGAATATACCATGCGACAGTCTGGCTACAAATATAAACGAATCTGAAAGTATTTTTATCCTTGTGATTAAATTTAAATTTGTTTCTTCCTTCTAGAGTTACAAACGTGAATAAATACATCTATGATCCAATATTTTTTAAGTATTTTTTTTATCAATAATCCATTCTAACGGTAAAATAAAACAAAGGAGCTACGATATAGTGACGGTAAAAATGTTTAGCGATGCATTTTTATTGTTATACTTCCACATAAATAGATTTACGGTATATAATGCCAAGGCTACGAATTAAAAAACGCTGTATATAATCAATATAAAAACTATTTTTCCATCATTTTTAATAATCATAGCCACTACTCATTTTGTTATGTGCATATGCATTTTTATTAGATATTTCATAAAAAAAACTAAGTTTATATTATATAAATACACATAGATGTTTTATTTCACGTCGAGTAACTTAAAATAAACTGTATTAAATTATAAATGTTGTTTACCTGTGTATTGTATTTGATATAATTCCTCACCACTGGCCAAAACAAAACTTTTAATTCTTTTTTTAAAATAATATTGGTTTTAAATTCACCCGCACCATTAATTAAGGAAGTTGGAAAAAACACACAATGACTCTCCTATGTATAGATGGGATATAAATTCACTATTTAAACCTCTATGTAATCCTGGAATCTATCTATATAAAATAAATAAAATATTTGTCAATATTAGCTATCCCCAAGGTACTGACAATAAAAACAATTTGTAGTTCAAGAGGTGAACAACCAGAAATCCTTGCAACACGTATTTTTTCATTAAATGAAGTTTATCATATTTATGCCTCAACCTCCTCAATTCAAACCATCTGCTGTTGACTCCAAAGTACTCACTTCAGTGGCAGCATGTTATAAGACGTAACTCTCGCAATAGACTAGACTGTTGATGACGGGGAGATTGGAGTTAATCCCAGTCGGGTGTACGAATGGTGGTTCTTCCTAAATGTTATTTCCACTCTCCTCCACGCAAATGCATGCTCGCATCCTATAAATTCAACCTTCCTCGTCCATTTTACATTATAGTTATTAGTACACAGGCGTATAACTAGAACGGTTATTAAAATGAGGTGCTAAAAACGGCTCCAAGGTGAACTAGAATTCTTAATATTTTCTTGAAACCTAATTTATTGGAAAAATAATAAAAGGAATTTCAGTTAGTTAAATGTGTTCCACTAAAATTCAACACGACCCGCTCCTGAAGCTGACATATGCAATCATAGGTTAAAGGGAGAGTTCCAACTTGAAGACAATAAAACGCCTTTTTAAATCCATGAATCTATTTACTTAAAATGTTATATCTGTATATTTATTATCGTTCACTCTCATATTTATAATATTGGAATCATTCTGTAAAGCTTGAAAAATGATCAATAAACTTGGTAAGATTATTTAAATAAGTCGTTAAACAAATATATAAATAGATTCCAAACAATCACAAAAACTTTCTCATATTGTATATCAAAGCTTCGAAGAAAATTTTCAAAAATAGTTTAACAACTACTCTTTAAGTTGAATATGTTTAACTCATAAAAACAAATATATCATCTTGTTGATCACAATAATCATTCTTTACATACAAATTTTAAACCAAATTCTTCAAATATATTTAACAAATTTCAAATTTTCAAAAATAAATCAGCATTTAACTAACCAAAATTATTTATTTGTAAAAATAAATATGTCGTATTATTTATCATGAAAATCATTCACATACTCCTATTTATAATTCAATATTCAAGGCCAATTTCCAAAATATTTGAGTTATTTATAGGTGGTTGTAACTAAACTGCCCTTAAATTGATTGAATTGAGATAAATAAAGATACCAAATACCAACCAAGCAACCAACAAATAACTCAGGCTAATTTTAAACCTCTCAAATTTAAAAAACAAGTTGTCAGTAAACCACTAATAACAGAAATTCTCGTCCATAAGTATACACCTTTATTCATAATGTTCACGTTAAACACTTATCAGATATATATTTAGAGAAAAATCATTACAGGCATTTGAAAAATAATTTGAATTTTCAAAAATCACTCCTCGGTAAACGACCCATTATATAATTTTTACCAAAAATAAAGTAAACAGGGTTATTTTTCATGTCAATCACTGCCAATATCCCCATTTGGAATTAAATTGTTAAAGCCATTTGTAAAATATTTTAAGATTTTTGAAAAAACAGTCACCAGTGAGTTACCCATCAATGAATTTTACCCCCAAAACAAGTAAACAGTGTAATTGGTTCTGACAAAACTCCCAAATTACCCATTTGGAATCAATCATTAAAGCCATTTGTAAAATACTCGTATTTAAAGTTTTGAAAAATTTGTCATCAATAAATTACCCTTCAACAAATTTCTGCCCAAAAACCAATTATATAGTGCTATTTGTTATAAATATAAAAAAAAAATCCTAGCTATGCATTTTAAAGAAAATAAATAAATCCATTTTCGAAAAATTTGTAATTAAAGAAATTGATTATCTGTAAACTACCTTTAGGCCTAATTGATGGTCTAGGGTAAGAAAAATCCTGTTTGTGGTATAGACCAATTAAATCTAAATATCAAATTTGAATCAAATCCGTCAAACTATTTTGTACCCGTGGTCAGGGAGATAGAATTATAAAATCCACTTTTTTGGGGTCCGTGTTCCCATAAAACGTAACATAATTTCATAATTTTGAGATAGACATTTTTCATGCTCACCATACTTATATTGATATGAAAAAGTAAAATGCGTATTATACAGTTTGGTTTATCTGTCTGTCTGTTCGTTTGTCTCTCTGTCCTTGTCCATGAACCCAAAATGGTTTGATGGATTTTGTTCAAACTTGATGTTTAGATTTAATAGGGCTATATCACAAAAATGATTTTTCTTACCCTAGCCCTTTAATTAAGGGTAGTTTACAGATAAGCATATTATTTTAATTCCAAATTTTTCAAAAATGGCTTTAATGATTTCGTTTAAAATGTTTATCAAGGATTTGTTTGACATGACAAATAGCACTATGTAATTCGTTTTTGGCCAAAAATTAGTTGAAGGATAATTTATATTGAGGACTGGTTTTTTCAAAAAATGGAAATATTTTACAAATCTCCGAAATACTTGTTAAAATAAATAAACTCATATCTATAACGAGCTATAAATTATTTTTAGTTGTCAATAAAATATTCAAATAGAACTAATCATTTAAAAAAATGTATGTACATAATAATAACCAAGTCCAACACCTCTGATCGGTTGTGTCTATCTACTGAGATAAAGGTGCCAGGTTTGATTCCCGTCATGGCCAAAAAATTGGTCTTTGGTAAAATGTTGGTTTCCCCATTCACAGTGATGAATTAAGTGTTGGGGGCTGGATGGTGTGTCTATCTGTTCTAAATTTAAGTTAGTTAATAAGTCGTGTGCTGATAAAATCAGTCTGTTCAAAAAGTTTACTATAAATACTGCAATACTGTCAAAAAGAGTAAATATTTGCTCCCATTCAAAACATACAAACCCATTTCATATCGCACGGGAAAAATAATTACTACTCAGAAAATTTAGTAGAACTATTATCTCTCAGAAATTTCTAACGGTTTAAAAATTAATCATTTCAATATGTGTACTGTGTATTTACAGATTTCGGTAAAGTTTCTACGGATTGTATTGACACGGAAAGCACTTTTAATTATTATTATTATTTATTATTATTATTATTATTATTATTATTATTATTATTATTATTATTATTACTTAGCACCGCGTCTTACTACCCGTTCGGGTTATATGATTTAAGTACTAATTACGCTATTTGATTGGGAATTGGGAAGGTTGAATTAAAGGAATTGAACCCGTATTTGCGTGGAGGGAGAGTGGAAAGCCATTTAGAAAAACCACCCCCAGTTCACCCGACCAAGATTTAAACCTCGATCTCCCCGTCCTCGGCGGTCGAGCTCAACACGACTAGCGCTTTAGCCAACTACACCACCGAGGTGGGTCACTTTTAATTGCACAGTATGATTTCAATAATAACCTTTTTTTAAGTATTTATTTAGCTAGGTATATTAGGAGATAATTACAATGAAACAATAATTATAATGGAACATTTTCATTGTTTGTATTACATTTACTAAATTAAAACCAAGTAATTATATCATTATTATAAAGTTATAAATCATTACTATATAGCAGTCAACGTCATCATCATCATAATGAAGAGCTTCCAGCCACTGGATGAGTCTGGAACATAAGCCTCTCCAACGTATGTATCCCTTCTCCGCACCAACTCTCCTCCACCCTGACCTAGTCCTCTCCTCTCTCCTTCACATTCCTATGCACTCTCTTCAGTCATGTGTAACTTGTCTCCCTCTTCAATATCCAGCACCTTCTTTGGTATCTTTTATCCAAAAATGTGTACATCATTCCCATTAATACAGATTTCGAATACTATTAGGAGTTTATTTAAAAAGTTTTAAGCTCGTTTTTATTTCCAACTTCTATTTGAAGAAACAATATAGTTGAAGGTTTTGAAGTTTTTCTGGAATTCCACATTCTCAAGTAAATAAATAATATATCTCTATAAGGAAAACTTTTCACTTTATGAGGTAATTGTATCATATTTGAAAGAAGGTACAGGAAAGGTGAATAGAAACATATTACTTTAAAAACCTATATTTGACCATGGTATACCTTTTACTGTCGCACCAAGCCTTACCGGGTATACAAGGGAAATTATTTTAACGAGATTAATAAAATGATTAGAATAACAAAAATAGATTTATTATAACAAAAAAATAAAAGATATGATTGATTACAATAGATATAAAAAAACATAAGATAGAAGTTCCAGCTTAATACTGTCTTGTCACAGCACGGGATATATCAAATGCAGTAGGCTTGAAGAGCAATATTCAATTACAAAACAGTTGGACTGATGCCAGGCTACGGTCAGTTGATTCTAAAAGAAAAAAAGTGAGGTAATTATAAACAAACGTTAACTGGAAATGATATACATATAGTATTGTTAACACATTTATAATTTAAACTAGTTTGCTTGATTGGGACTAAATAAAATTCTTTGAGAGACATGTTAAAATGAATTGCAATAGAAAGGTTAGTTGATTACATTGGTAGATGGCTAACATACAGGTGTCAACACAAAATAGTACTATGGCCGGTCCTTTCCCTATTGGTACCACCAGGGCATTCAATATTACATGTATTTAATGACTCATTCTCTGGGGTACAATACTAATATAATTCATACTAATACTCGGCCAATAGGGGCCAAAAACGGGCAAAGAGATAAAGGTAGGACCCGATATAGAAACAAGCTGAGTTCCGCGCTTACGCACCCAAGCTAATACCACACGCGAAGCGTGGCAACAAGAATTATTCGATACAATGAACACATTGACCCAACTAGGTCCTAGAAAAAGAATAGACAGCCTGGTTGTAGCCATAAAAACAAGTGTGTAATTCTAAGGACTCAAAAGAGAAATATCGTGCTCGTTGAGAATAGCAACCATTTTGACTAAGTCCTCATTACATCTGGAGCTCAAGGCTCCTATATCGAAGCTATAGTATATGGATATAGGAAAAACACGGCCTCTTGGACCAATATAACAAGTCTGAGGGACTTGAGCAACACTAGAGTTGCTGTGACTACATCAACAGAGTTTGAATAATACAAAACCAAAACCTAGTCACTCTGACTGAAACAAGAAGTCAAAATAATCATAAGTCACCTCGACTATACTAAGTCTGAAATAAACATTAAGTCAGATGGACTTATTAAATAAACAATTTCTAATCTTTCAACTAAACAATAAGTTAGATGGACGTCACCTTTATAATTAGGAAACCGGAGAGGATATTCCTTGGTGGCATGGCGGTGAGAACCACGTCCAACACTCCATGACCACCAGTTCCTTCGTGAAAAGAGGTTTTCCTCGGAGGTGCGGCGGTGAGCAACACGCCCAATACTCCAGGGCCACCGGTTCCTTCATGAAGATAGGTTTTTCTCAGTGGCACGGCGGTGAGAGCCACGCCCTATACTCCATGCCCACCAGACCCTTCATGGAGAGAAGTTCCTTCTTCAACGACGGGATGTGTTAGAATAATAAAATGTAAATCTGAGAATAGCTATTTTATACCCTTTCTCTGACTAGAACGAAACATAAAAAGAAATAGAAAAAGACGTAATAACACAGGTAGTTATTGGATTGACTAGAGGTGAGGAAAAGGGGAGGTTCGAAGACACGCTGCCACGACAGTGGCGCTCAAGGGTCGTGGGAGCGAGCCTAACTTAGTTTTAGTTATTTTCTACGAGTGGAGATGTAGTAAGTGGATGTGTTAGGATGCACTCTGTCCCCATTCGTGTTGAATATTATGCTCGAAGGCATGTTGGCGTTATCCGATCCCATCCAGACATGATGAGTAAGTTTAGAAGCATATTATTCCTAAATGTATTAGCTTTAATTATCTTCTTTGGATTCCACTATTGTAAGTTTAGTATTTTTATGCAGATTTCTATTATTAAAATCCTTTGTAGTATTTTTCTATTGAGAGCACGTGGATCATATCCGAATCCATCCAGTCGTTAACAGTAGGTTTTGAAGGATATTATTATTCAATATTTCAAATCTAATCCTTTTCTTTGGATTTTGCCAATATAATCATTATAACATCGTATTTTTACGTAGCCTAATTATGTAGGTGTCAACTTTACATGGTTGACAGGCTACATTACATGTTCCTACCTATGTGTCTTATCATTCTTTACATTTTTCTATTCTCTCTCTTTTGTGTTTACTTTGGTGTTCTCTTTTAGGAAGTTGCGTTGCGCGTTTCACACTCCTCCATGATGAGTTCTGATAGAATGAAACCTAGGTCGGGGGATTGAGCGGTGACGGTCTACTTTCCTTAAGATAGAACCATTACCTCTTTATCCAGTGGCAGCAATGTAAAGTGTGAACAGTGTTCTTCTTTTCATTGTAAAAGCCATATTGCGTTCGTTCCCTTTTATCTGTTTCCATCCACCTTTCCTATACCTTCTTCCAAATATAATAAATACTTAAGTAAGAAATTTTTATGATTTGTGATAGTACCATGACAAGATAAGTTAATTTAAAACTCTTATTTCAGCTTGCCATTTTTAAAATCTGTAGCTATCAAATAAGTACTATTGACCACGTTGGTGATAATTCATGTGACTACATCCTGATCACCGTAGAAAGATCCCTTTCACACATCTTCTTTATGCCATGATCGATCTCGGCTACTCCAGTTTGCAGTTGTTATTTAACCACTCCATGAGAAATAGTTCTTCTTTTATTAGCACTGCGTCTTCTAACCCTTTTGTGTTATACGCTTGTGTATTAATTACGCTAATTATATTAGGCATCATGAAACTTCTATTTAATGGAAGTGTATCCACATCTGCGTGGAGGTAGAGTTGAAAACCATGTTGGAAAGATAACCCTCAGTGCACCCGACCGAGATTCGAACCTCCATCTCCCCGTCATCGGCAATATACTCTACTTAGAGAGTAGCACATTAGACCATGTGGCCACCGAAGCAGGTGAAAGCATTATGTGTTTTAACACTATAAGAACTGATGAACCCGGTCATTTGACCAGAAACTGTCTTTAAATTACTCTAGGTCATACATACTTGTTCACAGGATATCTATAATATTTTACTTTAAATAACCTTCAATGACGAAAGTTCTCCCCAAAAATCAAACATTTAGTACCATTTTGAGTAAAATGAACAGCCCTGTTATTCCTTGAATGACAGTATTCGGGCGAGCAGAAAGACTTTGTCTCTCACTTATTAAAATTTGTGACAGTATTTATTACCTTATTCCTGTTTACTATTGGTTTTATTGCAGATCCTGCCATTCACTAAGATTTTATTGGTTCTTCTTAATCTTCAATCACTTCACAATTTTCAACAATTTTTTTTAGATGATCTATAGATTGTCCGAAGCTGTTTTGTGCCTACATTACTATACATGGTGTCATCACGTCAAGCCATGTTGTGTCATACTAGTATTTCTTTTTACTAAAGGTTTATTAAATTTAAATAGTATTTTTATTTCATGTTTTGAGTAAAAAAATAGTAAAATCTACAAACATGTAGACTAACATACAGTAAACATAGTAGTTATAAAACTAAACATAGTAGTTATAAAACAAGAACCTATCTACATTAATAAAATGTAGAGTTTGTTTGTCTGCTAGTCTGGTATGAGCATTGAGTGATATCTACCGCTAACAGAGGGCTGATATTTTAAAATTAGTAGCTCCTTATCACAAACATTTGTACCTCAAATCTGTAATTTTAAATTTTTGACTAGATTTTGTTAAAAGTATTAACAACTGGGATGGAAGAAGTAACATCAATTATTTTTTCTGTCTATTTGATGAAAAGTACTTCCACTAATAGGAAATAAAAATGCTACTGGTAAAAAAAAAAGTTGATTACCTTCTAGGTAGACAGTAAACTACCGCCCTTATAGTACATTATAGCTATTGTATTAATATTTATTTGGTCCGACACTTTTGTTTGTCACTTTAGAATCAAGAACAAATGCCAATATGGTATAATAACTCCAAGTGCTCATCATTGCCTGGGTAAACCTTGCTTAAATTGACAACTGTGGTTTCATCGTCAAAGGCGTCCGGCTCACAAATGTTATAATCTTTTCTACATCTATTACTGTTTGCAATCCGTGGTCTCGATAACTTTTTAATTGAAGTAATATTTTTTCCACTCCCGGCTTGCTAGGCCTGTCGTAGCTTCATATGCCTTATAATCTATCGTAAGACTAGGACAGGCACAACATCCAGTCCCTGGCAGTTAATTCATCACTGTGAAAGTGTAAACTCATATTTAACCAATTATAAGTTTATCAGGCATGCCTAGAATTAAACCCAGGACCCTTTGCTCAGTAGACAGATAGACTACAAAGTGAGCTAAGGTGTCAAATGTTCAAAACATTAAAAAAATGTTCAAGATGTTAAATTAAAAACTAATCTGAGGCTCACATAATTAAGTGGTTTACCTTCACTGCTTAACCTCCTAACTTTAAACCTTTACAGGATATATATATATATAAAACTTAAACCTGAATTGTTCTAATAGATACAATGGTTGTATAGTTATAATTGAACATACATACGGTAGCCTCGTGGCTTCTTTGGTGCTGCAGACCAAATTATATATCCCTACACCGAACCATATGATCTGCAAAAACATGTGTTTACCAGCTGTCGCTTATGAGAGTCAAAATTTATTTATGTACCTAAATGTAGACTGTCAGAAGTCACCGATATCATCCACTGTAGCGTGTCTTTTAGCCGAGCTGAGAGTCTCAGGTTTGATTCTCAGCATGATCAAAAAAATTTCATATTTGAAATATGTGAAAATTTGACGTTGGGAGCTGGGTGCGGTGTATGTTAATTTAATTTAATGTATAGGCCGTATGTTGATAAGTTGGTTCAGAAAGTGTATGACAAATACCTCGATTAATAAAAGTAATAATCCATTGTTTTTACAGCGTTGCCCTCAAATTCAAATGGGAACACCATCAAACATCTACATAGATACTATCTCCTTATAATGCAACCATATATTTCACATCAGTTCAGTTTATTATTTATTTGAGGTATTTGACGTGCACCTTCCGAACCGACTATTTATATCAGCACATGAGGATGTCTATGAGCAAAAGTGAAAGGGCCTACCCATTTGGCCGATAAATGTTTTTGCACTTACTTAAAAGGGTTCTTTTATATGCCACAAAATGTTATGGGACTAACGGCTTTACTTACCCTCCGAAGACTATTGTGTTATGAATGTTTATCGCTCAAGAAAAATCCGTAAACCACGGTTGGATTTGAACCCAATAACATCGGACTCTGAGGCGATCACCTTACTTAGTTTAATAATGTGAAACATTGTGTCAATATGCTTATGTAAACTTTAAACATGAACTCTTAGTTGACTAATACAATTTTGTTCCAAGTATGAACATAAAAGTATTCAATCGCGTTTGAAAGGATTTTGTTTTATTTGCCGCTTGAGAGATTGGAAATAATCCCATAGATCCCGAGACAGGGATTATTGGAAGATTTTTTCTTCTGGGCCAGGAATGTACCAATGGTTCACTCAGCTAGATAATTGAATGAGTCTCGTTGAGTCTACAGTAGTTCACGATTAAGTAGCTCGGAGAGTAATATAGGTCATAAGTCGCTTGCTCGCAGTTCGATGGATACTCCCTGGAGCTTCACTTGAATCTTCCCAGATCATCCACACCAGTAATCCCGCGAACAATGGTGTCGATAACGTACTACTTTCACGGTTAAGCTGGCGCACTAAGAAAAGCATTGCCCGTCTCAATCAAAAAGGAGTTGCGGTGGTACTAGCCACATTATAAAAGTAACACACCAAGCGTCACTATTTAATTAGCGATAGTATTATCATCATTATTATTATTATTATTATATTATTATTATTATTATCGCGTCTTACTACCCGTTCAGGTTATGCGCTCTTACGCTACTGTGTAATGGTAGGGTGATTGTGAGATGAAATGGAGGACCTACAGTTTAACGTGGAATTCCGAACCACGGTGGAGGCCTGGCATGCCACACATTCACAAGTTGTGATTAATACACGTCTTGTCAGAGGTGAAGGAAGGGTTTGTTAATCAGATAAATCTGTGTCGGACCGCCATCACAGGAGTCTGACACTTGACCCCTAGACCGCCAGGTCACCTCTTAGCGATAGTAATACGGTATTTATGATTTATCACACAAAATACTCTACTTACGATTCATTGCAGTAAATATAGTTTTTTTTATAAATATCATCATCATCATCATCATCATGGACAGCTTCCAGCCACTGTCTAGGTCTGTTTGAAACATAAGCCTCTCCTCCGCCTCTTTTAATCCCACCACCTCTCTCCCTCCACCTTGGTCCAGTCCTTTACTCTTTCCTCCACACTCTTTCTTACTCCCTTCAGCAATCGGTCTCTTGCCCTCTCAGCCTTCTAACCCCCACCTCCATAATTATGCAACATCCTCCTAAGCATCCTTTCCCCCTCCATTATTTTCACGTGGCCATACCACCTTAGTCGTGGAATTAAATATGTTAAATTATTATTGAATTTAATGTTTGTTCATTTATTTTATATTCAAATACGTTAGATTATATTTGTTTTTTTAATTTTGTGAGCTGTCTTAGCTCTAAAGAATTAAACTCCTATTTATAACTTTGCATTTTAAATTTTATATCAAAATTAATATTTTTGTATATAAATATAATTTCTATTGTGGTCTTCAAACAAAAAGTAATATTTAAAATATATTAAATTTAATATTCGAACAAATGGAACAAAATCAAATATGTTCAATGTATTTATGTGGCTTATGTATATTTTAATGAATACTCAATTTTATTTATATTTTCAATAGAAAAATTTAATTAGATAATTAGATAATTTAGATAATTTTAAGAAGAATAATAGCTCGTGGCCTCTAAACATTGGTTAAACGCTGTCAATCAGACTATGAACGCAATAACGCCTGTAACGTAAAGGTTGGTGTTAAAATTCTACTTGGTTGGCAGAAATTGATTTTCCTAAACTGTTTTCCACCTTCACTCCACCTAAATGGTGGTAGATTTCCTTTTAACTTCCACTTTCATAATTTCTATTCAATCAGTATAATATAGCTATATCAGTGTTTTCAAAGGGTGGCCCTCATACCACTGGTGGCCCTCAGAAGACTCTCATGTGGCCCACAAGATCCCAGGAAGTTTAGTAATAATAATAATAATAATAATAATAATAATTTTTATCAAATATAATATACAAATTTGTAATACAGACGATTAAAAATATGAAATATCTCTACCATGCTCTATTTGTTTTATCGGTAGAGACAAGTGATAGAAAATGGAGCCTGTACCAACTTTAAGTCAACTAGTCTGAACAATAATATTTATCAACAATAATTATTATGAGCTTTAGAATGTTAAAAATTTATCAAAGAACTATTATTTACTAATTCAATAAAATTTTGTGGTATTTTCGTTCAAAATTTCATTTAGTAGATTTTATTTTATTTTATTTATGGTCATTTAGTGGAATTACCTAAAAATGTTGTTCTTACCTGCATACCTTTAAACACCCACCGTCCTACTCCTACCTTCAGGGCGCCCTTGGCCCCATAGTGCGTATAACTTACATTTGGTGGTCCTCTATCATCAACACTTCTGTAGAAATACTGCTAGATAATACTGACGGAGAGTTTAACTCAATGAACACAAACAATAATTATGAAATCTATTCCTTAGCTCATTCTATAGTGCGTTGGCTTAGAAACGTGTCATTGGTGATGTTAAAATCAATCGTTTAGAAGTTAGAAAAAAATTGGAGTTGAAGTATGTAGGAATAATACCACAAAGGAGGCCAAGAAAGAGATGAGAGGAGCAGATAACAGAAAGTGTGCAAGTGAGAGTAAAACAATGAAAGGAATTAAAGGGGGAAGGTGGAGGTGTTTTACTAAACTGAGCCGGCCCCGAGCTGAAAACAGTTGATGAAGATGATTACTATTTTAGACATCGCCACATTTCCCAAGCTCACTCTATTTTTATTATTAATAATATATTATCATAGCTTCACTAATTAAGTTAGTAATATTTAAATACCAATGAAAACATTAGAGAATACATCCCTAGTATATTTATTATGAATAAAAGATAATTAATCAAGATAGTTCAAATTGTTTCCCAACAAAAAATAAAATGTAATATGTTACTTAAATTATTATTATTATTATTAGCACCGCGTCTTACTACCAGTTCGGTCTTTACGCACTTACGCTAATGTGTAATAGTAGGGTGATTGTGAGATGAAATGAAGGATCTACAGTTTAACGTGGAATCCGAACCACGGTGGAGGCCTGGCATTCCTCACATTCACAAGATGTCTTGTCAGAGGTGAAGGAAGGGTTTGGAAATCAGATAAATCTGTGCCGGGACCGGGGATTGAACCCCGGCCGCCAGCATAGAAGTCTGACACCTTACCCCTAGACCACCAGGTCACCAAGTTACTTAAAATTCACATGAATATCTTTAAATAGCCTGTGTAGGAAAACGAATCAAACAAAGAGAAATATATTTAATACTTAATATAAAAGTTGGTTTCCTCACTGTTATCTGTTCATTATTCGCTACTTTTTTTTTTAGAACCATGTCTCAATACCCTTTAGAGTTACATGAATATGTACTAACTACGATAATCGGCTAGAAATTAGGAAGAGGGAATTTAGATTAATTGTATCCACATTTGCGTGGAAAGAAAGTTGAAACCATTTAGTTAAAACCTCTCTCAGTTCATCCGAATGGTATTTGAATCCCGAATTTTCCGTCACTGACGGTCCAGTCTTTTGCGAGAATGACGACTTAGAACGTGCGACCACCTAAATAGGTCCATATACTTATTTAATGGTACTAGTTAAGGGGGATATAATATGAAGAAAATGTATCCGTAATATTTAAGTAAAGTAACCTTCATTACATGTAGAGATTCGGACCTCAGCCGGAAAACCAGACAAAATGAACTCGACATTTATTCCGGTGCGTGCCTGTAAACTATTTCTTCTAAACTGTTTTATACATGTTTATTGTGTAATTGTATCTGTCATAGACAAAATAATGTTTACTACAGACACAAAAACAATAAAATGTAGACTTTTTCTATCGTTTTAAAATACAAATATGTGATTTATCGATAAAGGATTTAAGAGCGTGCATCGCACACCCATCAACTCTGTGATACAGTCGGTTATAAATTATATATTTACACGAACACTATTGCACGTGAATAATTCCTGATTAAATATTAGTGGAGATAAAGAGTTAATAGATGTTCCTAATACGAACATTGTTAAAATATTAAATTGTATTTGTATAAAAACTGGTTTGACCAATTAGAATGGCTTCTCAACTAAGCATTATGCATAAATCTTTATTCCGTCTTAATATACACATAATGTAGTTATTAACAAGAAATATTTTCACTTCATTCCCCATCATCACCACGGAAAATTTTGAGTAACCGTTCAAATACGAATGCACCGCACACATTTCTGGCATATCTTGGTCTTTTCTTTTTTCATTAACTTCCCTATCTCGCGCGAGCCGGGAGCTGACTTGGGCCTGCCTGCTATGATGCACGCTCTTAATCTTTCAGGATAAATTCTCATGGATTTTAAAGGTCGAGCTGTAAAATAATAATCAATGGCCTAAATAATATTGTCCAAAATAAATCAGTTTTTTAGATAAAATATTCCTATTTACATTTAACCTTTTCTAAATACGAACAAACAAACTATTTCAAAATTAATATTTTTTTGATCAATTTTTATTAAGACGTGATCTAACACATTCGGAATAATAATACGATACTGGTATATTGACACTCTTATATAGTGGAATTAGTGATATGATTTTATTACTAACAAAAATAAAATGTCATTAATACATTTTTGAAGATTAAATGATATTTTGATTTATCTTGTAGAAAGGATTAGGGTTCTAATATTATAATTCAATCAATAGTGTGACGTTGTCACAGACATAATGCAAACATGGACGATCTGGCTCACCTGATCTGGTCCCCTTTGACTGGGCTGGATCTCGGCTTCAT
>CABFVZ010002023.1:127308-138922 GCA_902151445.1 Timema monikensis | reverse complement strand
GGGGGGGGGAGGATGCTTCCACACCCTCGCATCTTCCTCCTGAAATGAAACTCTTTCACTCTCTCTCTCTCACGTAATATTGATGTCACCGCCGCTACTTTCTACCCACTTTTATGACGCAATGCCGCGACCTCCAGAAACCGTTCGATATAAAATAGATTCTAAAACGCGACCCGACCCGTTTCTTCAGACGAGCTTTGTTTTAACATTTTAATTTCCCCAAACATTAATTTGAGATAGATTCAAAAAAGCACGACAGTACACATCACTAGAATAATATACTTTTAACCCGCCCAATATTTCCCAAGTAAATTCGAAACCCATGTTTTTAAAAAAACGTACAACTGTTATCATCAGTTAGGTAACTTTAAGTAATGAAAACATACATTTTATTTTGATTAATTTAATATAAAACTTAATTGCCTTAATTTTTACAGTTTATATTACTATATATTATTATACACTAAAATAAAACTCTTTCACAAAAATATATTAATCAATATTCACTGACACTTTTGACACATATGAACAAGTTGATAAAAATTTCACAGTTGAATTTTAAGTTTAATTCAGACACGAGGCTTTTTTAAAAAAAAACACAGTTTCAAATTAATTAACAAGCTCGCTTGTTGCGGTTTGAATAATTGCGTTAAGCATTGTTGCGATGGATTGCATAGTTTGTAAGAAAACACTAAGTATATGTTTAAAGGTCCATCACAAGATATGACTTGACAGCGTTGATAGGTACACTTATTCTACCCTGGGAAGTAGCGGGCCTACCTTGCGATGGAAGTATAGCGGGGGGGGTGTTATTCTAACCCCCCAACGTCCCACCGACATTTTCCACAGGTTTGAATGTTGATAGCAAAAGAGTTTGAAGAAGTCAGTTTGTGAAACTATTTATCCTCGTTTGATCTTCAAGGATAGTAGTTTTAGCCTCTAAAAGCATCAAATTTCCAAAAAAGGTGTCGGAGGAAGACAACTTTAAATAGCTTCTAGAGGCATATAATTTTAAAATAAAAAATCCCGTCTAGGGTTTTATTCTAAATACCATCTAGGATTATCCAAATTAAAAAAAAAATCCGGGCGAGTTCTACTCTGCTAATGATACAAATGTTTGAGATTAACGCCAATAAATCCCTCCTACTGATAAGTCGGGATGTGAACTAATGTCCTCTTGGAAAGGCAAAACACAGCTGTTTGAAACCTACCAGTTGTGAGATATTAGTTCTGTGTTTCGCCGCAGACCTACCCGGTGTTTGGTGATATGATAGTAATCGTTTGCATGGGAGGGGAAAACAGTTTATTTCAAACCTTATCGCAGGTGATTTTGTTCACTATCTATAATAAACACAATTATTGACATAAACCAAACTTAAAATGTATTGTCATAAAATGTATAAATGATTAAAAAAACTCTAATCTGTCTCAAGCGGATAATATCTGGCAACGGCGAGCTCCTTAAGACCTTCACAAGGCAACGGTCTCTAGTTGACTGGTCGCACGACAGATAGCACTAGAATCGAGACGTTTTTTGAAATGAGAGTTTACCGGGAGAGTAAGCGGCTAAGTCCAATTATAACAGGAAAATCCTTATCCGACAGCTAGAAAAGTCACTGGATCCTCTTTCACGTACTCATACGCCAAGTCGTGAGATCTGCAGCTATCACTTTAGATAAATACCTATAAAATAATAAAGTAAAATTGTATCAATTTTTTTTAAAGCACTGCGTCTTACTACCCAAATAATCGATCATACCAGCACAAGTCTCCCTACATCTCTGCCATGACACAGACACGACTCGCTCAACTGGAGACTGTTGACTGCTAGCCAGCCATCATCGGGGACCTCTTCCTTTGCTCAAATGGTGTACCATCCATTGTGTTTGTTGGGTGTGATTAATAATACAAGGAACTATTTTGGCTCGCCAACACACCCGAGTTAAACAGTTAGCACTGTCCGATTATTTGTGTACGTATTTAAAATAGTCCTTGTCCCGATATCCCGGCGAAGCAGCTGGACCGGCTCCCAATAAAAACATTGGTGTAGTGTTTACGTGTCGACACGTCCTGCCGGCTGTTTATTGGCGGTGTTGTATCTGATCTCGCTTCCCTCGACCCGGTGTTTCGGTTGAATAAAGACCTTCCGTGAGGTTGTTTTTTAAGCACTGCGTCTTACTACCCGTTTGGGTTGTACGCCTATGTACTAATTACAATAATGTGTTAGAGCTTAGGAAGGTTTAATTTAGTGAAAGTGCACTCGAATTTGTGTAAAGTAAAAGTGGGGGAAATCTATTTAGGGAAAAACACCCTCAGTACACTCGACCGAAATCGAACCTCGATGTCCCCGTCTTCGGCAGTCTAGTTTAACACTAAAGTAGCACGTTAGAGCAAGCGGTCACTGGAGCTGGTGGTAATAACACTAATTATAAAGGAAAAATGTTACGAATGTATTTTCTAAACGGCCCTACCCATGGAGATTAGACTGTATTTAGCAGCGCTCCCGTCCACCCTAGGGGTTGTGGGGGTGGGGGAAAGTTACGCCTGCTAATTAACGACGTTGCCCGCTTGGAGATTTAGAAGCTATTTTACGAAGCGGGTTCGATCTTAACCTGACGCACCATCACACTTGGACACTAATGTACGAATGAGAGGGAAGAAAATGAGCAATTCACCTTGCGAGGCTTTATCTACTGATTTATAGCACTGACCCTCTTCCTCTGACGAGTATACACACTCACAAAACTATTCGTGCCTTAAAAACATTGACTTTCTTTTTAAAATTACGTTTTTTCTTGTTTCCTACTCTAGATAGACATTTGTTTCCACGAACTTTTTTAATCTACCTCGTGTTGGGAAGACTCCTACAGGTCAGTTTCATGACTTAACCAAATAGCCCGAGTTGTAGACGATTTATTTAAAAAAAATACGTTTGCAAAATAACAAACCACTAATCTGTAATAATAAAAAGAAGTGTTTGTTTGTGTGCGATGGCCAGCCAAATTTACGGCACGCAGAGATATGACATTTTTAACCTAGGTGGACGGAAGGGGGTCCGAATGCACCTCGAAGCCGGATTTTTAAATTTTTAATTAGGCTATTTTTAACAAAATTTCGAAGAAAATCTTTTTAATCTGGTTTAGAATTACGTTTCAGAGATAAAGTTTCCATTTTAAATCTGCCATCATGGGGGGTGTTATATAATTATTATACCACAATGGGTCGCGGGCAACGCCGTGCGGGATTGCTAGTTAAAGATGAAAATAACGATCTCGTGACACGGTAGTGACTATTTTTATAATTATTTAAGAATACATGTAGTTTTTGTTTCAACGCCGTATTTCTAAAACTCTCTGAATAAAACGTGAATTCACTGACATGGGTAGATCCTCTATTGACCTGTCGTGACGTCACAGGTAGCGTGCTTATCTAGTGATCATCACGGGCAATCCAGCTGATAGAGGAGGGGTGTGAAGTGTTGCCCTTCAAACACCATTGGGCCAATCGAATGTCCATCAAACTAAACAAGCAGGGGAACTTTCTGACACCCAAATGAGCCACGCAATCCCCCCTTTCCCAAAATGCTCTATTGCCTGCGACCACAGTTTAATTAGTGTGTGTGTGTGTGTGGGGGGAGGGGGGGGGGTCAGAACAAAACTAGGGCCTGCATTTAGGACAATCGGACAAGATCATTAACAGCCGATCGAGTATGAGTTTTTTTTTTATAAACTCGTGATATTTACCGTGCAGCTTTTTCAGCACCGCTTCTTACTACTCGCTCAGATTATTTTTTTTTTGCACATGAAACGATTACACTAATGTGGTGGGGTTGAGTAAGGTTGAATTTAGATTAAATGTATCCGCATTTACGTGGGTTGTGGATGTCGCTTGCCAGAACACGCCAGTTATAATCGACGCTTAAAAGCCGAGGAAGACCTTACTGTGATATTCACTTGACTTTTCCATCTTTCCTCTATCTCTCTCATTCTCTTCTCTACCATACTCTACTCTAGCTATATCTCGCTTTCTTTTTTATTTCACTTATTCTCGTTTTCTTCTTCTAAGTTACTCGTCTCTCTTTTTTTCTTACTAACCAGCTTTACTCCTTTATTTTACACTATTACTTTCTTTCTCTTGATTTCTTCTCTCTGTCTTATTATTCTTAATATTTCCTCTTTTATTTTTTCGTCTTTTACTCCTTCCCACTCTTCTTATCTTGCTGTTTTTTTTATATAATCCAACATTTTTCTTGTTATATTTTTATATTTATTTTTCTCAATTTTTATCTTATTTCCTCTATCCAATTGTTTCTCTTTCCTCCTATCTTTATCCATCCCTCTTTCTTTCTCCTTTTTGCATTGATATTTTTTTCTAGCCCTTTCCTCTCTGTTTATTCTGCTCTTACATCCAGCTGTAGATCACATGACTAGCTCTGTCACACTTGGTCCAGACAGATACTAGGGCTGGCTATATGACCACACTACCGCTACATCTTTTAGCATCCAGTCAAGTTCTCCCATACAGCTCCCTTTACTCTAATCCAGCAGTTCCCAAACTTTTAGAATCGCGGAGCACTTTTCAGAAGAGAAGTTTGTCACGGACGGAGCACTATATTTAGTTGCTTTGATGCTAAAGACATGCATGTTGCTATATTTACCTAACTGCATTTTTTAAAGTTGTTAGTAGATATTTTATCGTATAGTAAAAGCACGAATTATTTTTAGATTTCTAAATAGCTTAAATTTGAATCCAAACTTAATATTTCCTATTGTAAGCCGTTGAAAATTGTAACTTTGAATATCGTTTTCTCAAAACAACAATTTTACACATAATTGTCTTTGGTATGAGGACGACGATATTTTCCCATAGACTCTACATATATAGATACTAAACCGAATTACAGCAATGTTCACGATGGAAACGAACGTTTAAGAATTTGGGCATGTTAAACATAAATTTTTATTTCGTTATATTTGTTATTTTCTCCCTTAATTTCAGAGAAATAAGGAACTGCAAAAAAATATATATATAAATTAACATAAAGCAATACATTTGATAACGAACTCAAAACAGGTATTGTAAATCCACAATGTTACCCTCACAGATAGTGTTAAAACCATCTTCATGGCTACATAAGGTCACTTGGCATAAAAAAAACACGATAAAGTATAGACCACAAACTTAAATTACAATTAGAGGGATGTGACTGTTGGGTTTTGATTTGCACAATGGGGCTATATCTGGTTGAATTTGGGTCAGCTGCAACCAAATATCTGGTTATGTGTTGAGCCGGGATCTTTTGTTTTAGTAGCCACATAGGCAGAGAATCTTTACTCACGTAAGTAAGTTATTGCAAAGGGAAGAAGGATTATTTTCGCTCTATCTGACAAAACTTCAAATTAGTCTCGTAGTTGACATCAAAATTCTGATAATGACTTTTCAATTGCAAAATTCTCTTTTTCTGCAGAATCTGATGTCAAATCATTCAAGCACTCATTCTGCTCCTATGCCAGGTTGGCTTTTCCTACAATCAAATAAATAACATTGCACTGCTACTTGATTTGTCTCGACTCTCGACTGAATACTGACTGAATACTGACTGAACTTCAACTTATTGAAGGTGCTAAGGAACACGAGTTTTTAATATGCAATATAAACTTACCAGAAAATTCTGGAAAGGTTTCGAAGCAAACAATCGTATCTGAAAGCGCGATGAAGTTCTCACAGAGACGGGGTTAACTAGCACCCTCTAGTCTCTCTGTCTGGTTTCGCCGCGTGCAGTCTGTAAATCATTTCTACCCAATACTTACCTATACACAGTTCATGGACACACTAATTCACAACTTTGATATCTTATAACATTTTATTCATGTTTATTTGTAAACTCTCCGCGGAGCACAATTGGGAACCTCTGATCTAATCCTTCCCAGACGAGGATGCACCCAACTAGCCCCACAAATTGTCTGCCCTCACTCGCCTTCTAGACGCCCGTCCCGCTGAAAACATTGGTGTTGCTAAATCAAGTCACCCGTGACATTGAGACGGGAGACTTGCGTCAATCCCGACGAGTGCATTTGGGTGATTTCTTTCCTCCCCCTGTTCTTTCTGGCAAGCGAATGTTGTCTGTTTGTCGTTAAAGTAGAATTCTGACAGGAAGCCCCGTCTGGAAGGCCTTTCTTCCTATCAGAATATCACTATAGTAGCACGGCCGGAATCTGACGTGATGCTCTTGTTTGCAGGGTCCGCCGCCGCAGCCCGGCCAGCTCAAGTTCACGGTGGCGGAGACGTGTGAGCGGATCAAGGAGGAGTTCAACTTCCTTCAGGCGCAATACCACACGTGAGTGACACCCCCTCTGTCAACTATCGTGTGGTTTGAATCTTCGGACAAGTTGGAATACCGGACTCATCATTACCCGCCCTCGTGGCTTACATAGGAAGTTTAGTTTACAAGTGGTGGCTTAGTCTCTCTCTCTCTTGCTGCTGAACTCGTTCATTGCAACTGATGCCGAGGCTCCCAGCCCAGGAGAATCACTGTTCCTCCTTGCCAGTAGACAAGACCCTGTTGTTCTAGGAGGTACCTTCTGAAAGGCCTTATTAATTAATACCGTAGTCCCATTGTACATTAGTAGTTTGGTAATGTAAAAAGGCCTTTCAGGACGGTAGGATGATTCCTTTCCGGAAGGTCTTTTATCCTATGGTGGTTATGATACGAAAGAAGGCCGTTCAGCCTTTGTGGTATTCTTGGGATGCTCCCATTAGTGAACAAGGTTGGCAAGTGATTGGTGGGAGGTTAGGGAGAGGCTGATTGTTTGGAGGTTAGGGAGAGGCTAATTAGGAAGAGGTTGATTGGTGGGAGGTTAGGAAGAGGCTGATTGGTGGGAGGTTAGGAGGAGGCTGATTGGTGGGAGGTTAGGAAGAGGCTGATTGGTGGGAGGTTAGGAAGAGGTTGATTGGTGGGAGGTTAGGGAGAGGTTGATTGGTGGTAGGTTAGGAAGAGGCCGATTGGTGAGAGGTTAGGAAGAGGCTGGTTAGGGAGAGGCTGATTAGGAAGAGGTTGATTGGTGGGAGGTTAGGAAGAGGTTGATTGGTATAAAATTAGAAACACAGGGTTTTAAGCCTTGGTAGAGTGCTTTTAGGAGTGAGCTATGGACGCTTTCTCTTTTCCTAAAGTCTAGCACAAGTACAGGGCTTGGTAGAGTGCTTTCGAGAGTGAGCTATGGACAATCTGACACTATTGATTCATTCAGTCTAATCGGCCGTTTCATAACCGCTCCAAGTTCTCAGAATTCAGCAAGGATGAAACCTCAGTTCTAATATGATGTGAGGTGAAACTGAGGCTCTGGTTGGTTTTCGGACCATCTCCTACACGTCACGATCAGCTGTGGTCTGATTTGCGACCGTTGGAGGCGGTTTTGATGTTCGCTGTTATTTTCTTTGCTCAGGTTGAAGCTGGAATGCGAGAAGTTGGCTAGCGAGAAGACGGAGATGCAGCGCCATTACGTCATGGTGAGTAAACCTGGAAACAATTCATGCAGCCGTAGCTTAGACATGATCTCCCCCCTCCCTCCACTTCCCACACACCTTCCATTTCTTTGGCTCATTCGTACCTAACCTTTTATAAGGTGAATGCACGAAAATAAATGTAGGAGGAGGAGGGGGGGAGATATCGATTCAAACTTACGGCTCTTATTCTAAAAGTCGGGGCTAGTTAGCTATTATCAGCTGTTGAGAGGAAACCATCCGGATTAAGATGACGTAAAAAATGTCAAAATAAATATAAATTTAACTACACTAAAAATTGTAAAAATAGAAGACTCAATTGTCCAAAAAAATATGTTTCTGAAAATGTAAACGCTTTGCATTAATTTTATCACCCCATGATTTGGGCTCGGATTTTGATGACCTAAAAATTATATAAAAGTGACCTATATTATTATTATTATTATTAGCATCGCGTCTTACTACCCGTTCGGGTTATACGCACTTACGCTAATGTGTAATGGTAGGGTGATTGTGAGAATCCGAACCACGGTGGAAGCCTGGCATTCCCCACATTCACAAGATGTCTTGTCAGAGGTGAAGGAAGGGTTTGGTAATCAGATAAATCTGTGCCGGGACCGAGGATTGAACCCCGGCCGCCAGCATAGAAGTCCGACACCTTACCCCTAGACCACCAGGTCACCCTCAAGTGACCTATAAAATTACCTAAATATTATTTTAGCCCTAAAACTATGAACAAAAAAATACGGGCCCTGGTTATCACAACTAATTTTATCATATCCCTTAAATTTTAATATAATATATTGGAAAGGTATCCATCATTATCCTGAAAGGTAGAAAGCCTACCTTGCTTGGTTCCACTATGGTGTAGCTTATAAGATAGGGCCATAGTGTAATCAGTCAAGGTAAGACTGCTACCTTGCTTGGTTCCTCTATGGTGTAGCTTATAAGATAGGGCCATAGTGTAATCAGTCAAGGTAAGACTGCTACCTTGCTTGGTTCCTCTATGGTGTAGCTTATAAGATAGGGTCATAGTGTAACCAGTCAAGGTGAGACTGCTACCTTGCTTGGTTCCACTATGGTGTAGCTTACAAGATAGGGCCATAGTCTAATCAGTCAAGGTAAGACTACTCACTACCTTTCATAGTGAACGAAATGTTAGTCTTTAGTTCCATTTGACGGTATTGTTAGATGTATAAGGCCACACAGTCCTTGTTATCTTGTTACTAATCCTGTATTCTTGTTTCCCTCAGTACTACGAGATGTCGTATGGACTCAACGTGGAGATGCACAAGCAGGTAAGAGCCTATCGTATCGATACTAGGACTGAAAACATACATCGATGACGTTACCTACTCACTGAATTCGAGGTTGCATCTTAACTTGACCGCGCGATAGAGCCGGTTTACGAATGAACCATTTCACAATAGAGATACGCGATATTTCACTTACGGTTATCTTTTCACCGTCACTCCCAGTGACTGGATCTCAAAAGTATCAGTGATTGAGATATCGGTGATCGGTGTTTAGCGATACTCTCACCATATATTATTATTTATTATTAGCACCGCGTCTTACTACCCGTTCGGGTTATACACACTTACGCTAATGTGTAATGGTAGGAGGTGATTTTGAAATGAAATGGAGGACCTACAGTTTAACGTGGGATCCGAACCACGTTGGAGGCCTAGTATTCCACACATTCACAAGTTGTGATTAATACACGTCTTGTGGCAGTATAATAGGTCTCTGTCCTTAATTCAGATGTTTCGATAAACATTCTTTGAAAAAGACTTTATTACTTTGTAGAGGTGGACTCTTATCTCCTTAAACTTTTCAATACAATAACATGTTAGATTTACTTTTCTAACCCAAACATAATAATTATATATTATACAGCAGGTATAGTTGAAATAATAATTTCCATTTTATAAAGCAATATCGTATAGTAATATTCCTCAACGTTAGTCTTTGTTCTTATACCGCTGATTCCCAACGTGAATTTTGTTCACTTCAACAAAAATAAATATGTTATTTATTAATTTCTAGAGACCGTAAAGTTGGCAACCCCGTGTTTCTATCTACAGTCCGACACAATCATTACTTTGTGGCTTCAGTAAAGAGCGGTTACTGGGACAAAATATCGATACAGCAACAAACTGCGACCGTGAAAAAAAATATCATTCGACAAAATACTGTGACTACCAGTCACCGTGAATAATCACTGGTATAAATCACCGATATAGAAAAATCAACACATTTTAGCCCATCCCTGTTTCACAATAGTAGCTTTCTGCTTGTATCGGATCCCGCTCTGTATGCGCGTGCGCACTGATTGCTTAGGTTGGTTTTAAAATGTGATTGGTTTAGAGCTTGTCGCGTGACTACAATTCCTGCTCTGCTATTCTTCTGTTTTGTGTTTCACTGAACTTGTGAATCAGCTGTCAATAGACCTATCCAGAGACCATCCTTGGAGTTGGGAGGTTCGATCTTAGATCGATCTTTTCGAAAGTCGATTCTTTGCCTTCGATTAATCGATTTATTGGCTCGATTCAAAGGCCTCGTTCTGATTCGCGTATCGTTTCTTTTTCTAACGATTTCAAAAAGATCGAATTGAAAGATCGAAAGAAATCAAAACTTCGAATCGATTCAGGGGAATTTAATTTGGTTGGTTTTAGGAAATGTTTTTGTGTAATATTAGTACTAGTAAAATTTCTAAACCAAGTCTTGCAATCTTGGGCTACTAATTAGTTATTTTTGTCTTTAGTTGGTATAATAAAGAGAATGATCCACTGATCTACTCTTTTTACGTCTAGGTTCTGTAAATGATCACATCACGTTTTTATTTATATATTTATGGTGACGTGTTGGCCAACAAGTCAATAGTTTGGTAGTATTTCGTAAAAACCTCATTTTCCCGACGGAGTTTTACTAGTTATAGAATGCTTACATCTACAATCCACACTTCCACTAAGCTAGTGATTCCCAAGTTTTGAAACACACCCTCCCACAAAAAGGTGTGAGGGTGTGTCTCAACATGGATGCCAACAAGTGTATTTAGTTGTTGGTACAATCAATGGTTCTCGAACAATTAATTCAAACAAATAAGGTGTACTGATTTCACGGTTTCTGAAAGATTAATTCGCTGTGACTGAGGAAAAATAAGCGCGTCCCTCTCTGGGGTCTTGTGGTTAAGGTTCTGGTTTGTCTCCAATGTATAGCCTGATTTTCTTAAGAACCTTCTGGAAGCTCCTGGATCCCCAATCTGCCTCTGGAGTTGGAGGGCAAAAACCCTTTTTTTAAATACATAATTTTACTAACTACCGCTTTCCCCTCACATAAATANCCCCTCCCCTAGGTGTAAATTTCTAGGTGCGCCACTTTTGGACAGTGTATTCAAATAAATCAAACTTTATTTACATGAATCGGTAGATCGATCTTTGTAAGATAGATTCAATGAAATAAATATTTTGCCTGGATCGATACTGCACCTCTTGATCTAGATCGATCCAGAGAATCGAACACCCCTACCTTGGAGTGTCGAGCTCTTCCTATCCTCACCTGAGTCTTTTTCTTTCTCCGTCGCTCGTAGACATGAAAACATGGCCGGTATCTTGAGATATTCCAAAAGGGTAAAGAGGTTTGTGTGATATATATTTCATCCGCCGTGATTTAGTTATGGGGGGGCGGGGGGTTGTTTCTGACCGCGTTTACTTTTCATAGCTCTCCTGTTTTTCTTAGCCTTCCAAGCGGGTTCGTACTGTCACTTCCTGTCTGCTCCTCCTTTTGACGAGTCGCTCCGCCAGGTACAGTCGCTGGACGCCGATAGTGATCCCTTACCCGGCGCGGGTGAGAGATTTCTACTCGGGTTGAATGTTGATAAAACCAACAGTCCACGAGTTAGTTGTTTACTGTAATGAACACTAAACTATGTTCTATGACTTTATACCTATATAGACTTGTAAACATAGTTTAACAGTCCACGAGTTTGTTGTTTACTGTAATGAATACTAAACTATGTTCTATGGCTCTATACATATATAGACTTGTAAACATAGTTTAACAGTCCACGAGTTTGTTGTTTACTGTAATGAACACTAAACTATGTTCTATG
>CABFVZ010002023.1:104282-115572 GCA_902151445.1 Timema monikensis | reverse complement strand
GGGGGGGGGGGGGAAGGGTTGCCTAGCCCTGTAGCCCATCACAAACATTGACAAATAATTGACACTTTTTTTGTAATAGCTCCTCTTCATTGACAAGCTGTCATACACTCGTCCAGGACAAAAAAAAATAATTAAAAAAACAATTGTTTATTTTGAAAACATGCCTCTTCATTTGTTTTTGTTGGTTGGTAGAGCGGAAATAACAGCTGGTTAGTTGGTATCTCTGAGCTCACCACATCTCTGAAATTCCAAGTGTTTGCTTGAAATTATCCACTGAATTATTACTAAATATATACTCATGTGTAAGAGGGCTTTTATTTACCAGATTGTAAAGGGGGCTTTTATTTACCAGATTGTAAAGGTAGATTTTATTTACCAGCTTGTAAAGGGAGATTTTATTTACCAGCTTGTAAAGGGAGATTTTACTTACCAGATTGTAAAGGGAGATTTTATTTACCAGATTGTAAAGGTAGATTTTATTTACCAGATTGTAAAGGGAGATTTTATTTACCAGATTGTAAAGGTAGATTTTATTTACCAGATTTTAAAGGGAGCTTTTATTTACCAGATTGTAAAGGTAGATTTTATTTACCAGATTGTAAAGGGAGCTTTTATTTACCAGCTTGTAAAAGGAGATTTTATTTACCAGATTGTAAAGGTAGATTTTATTTACCAGATTGTAAAGGTAGATTTTATTTACCAGCTTGTAAAAGGAGATTTTATTTACCAGATTGTAAAGGTAGATTTTATTTACCAGATTGTAAAGGGGGCTTTTATTTACCAGATTGTAAAGGGGGCTTTTATTTACCAGAACGTTAAGGGGTCAAACCGCTGGTTTTGATACATCATAAAGAAGGCGCTCCAATAAATGTTCCAAATAAACGTATTCGAGGTCAAGTATGTAAAACAAAACGTTTAAGACTGTTTCTTGGATTCCTTGGCATACCATCATGGTCGGCCTTGGGAAGTGGTATTTGTGTCCACACAGAACCGCCGTGTTGTCAAGCTACGTGCTACTCGCGGCAAGCGGGCAGGTTGCGTTGCAACTGTTGTCAGGGGCACTCGCCACCTCAAGATAACGGCACTGTATGGTAGATAATAAGGTGTCCAAACTCGCACGGCAGTTAACTACATCGCGTACGCTTCCGAATGGCACATAATGTTCTTTTGTGTAGGGTTTGACAAATGGTTCCGAATATATCGTATTCAAGAACGAGTTTAAAAATAACTTAAAAAAACAATAA
Source organism: Timema monikensis (assembly GCA_902151445.1). Lineage (NCBI taxonomy): Eukaryota > Metazoa > Arthropoda > Insecta > Phasmatodea > Timematidae > Timema > Timema monikensis. Next base: position 114,328 of record CABFVZ010002023.1, on the reverse strand, counting down.
CGCTTGTCCTTGTGCGTATCAATTCCCTGATTTGTGGTAGGTAAAAAGTTGGATTTCGGCATTAAAAGTCTGTAACTAAAGGGATTTTTTTTAATAAAAGATAGTAAATTTACTCAAAATTAAATGACATACGGCAGTGGAATGGATCACAATATTACAGCTAAATTTTGTCTTGGGTCACATGACCGTCATGCACTCTACCAATTGAACTATAATTGAAGCCGGACGAAAGTTGAGCTATACCTGTGCATTCTTAGCTCGTTTTTTGCATTCATTACTCTTTCCAGCCTTTGGCCTGGGTCACTTTCTTATCCAAGCCATATACGAGGCCTGTCGTAGCTTCATATGACTTACAATCTAACTTAAAACTAGGACAGGCACAACATCCAGACCCAAAGATGTTAATTCATCATGGTGAAAGGGTAAACCCACATTTTACAATCGTGCCGGTAATCGAACCCGTGTCTCTTAGCTCAGTAGACAGACACACTACCAACTGAGCTAAGGCGTCAGATTGTTATGTTAATAATATAAATCAAATTAGAAATATTTCTACAATGTCAAATTTTCTGGACTTTCCCTCGATGTTGAGGGTCATAGGCGGTCTTCCTATAAAAATAAGGTTTTAGTTAACAGTTAATGAAATAGTCCTTGCTTCAGAGTGGAACCCAGGACCTCTGGCAACCTGTCTATCCATTCAAGTAGCTTATTATCTCTCATACAACCAGGAGAGTTAGACATAGCTGTGATTGTCACCTGGTAGTGTCAGAGTGATTGTCACCTGGTAGTGTCAGAGCTGACTGTTATTGTCATCTGGTTGTGTCAGTGATTGTCACCTGGTAGTGTCAGAGTGATTGTCACCTGGTAGTGTCAGAGTGATTGTCACCTTGGTAGTGTCAGAGCGATTGTCACCTGGTAGTGTCAGAGCGATTGTCACCTGGTAGTGTCAGAGCGATTGTCACCTGGTAGTGTCAGAGTGATTGTCACCTGGTAGTAACTCGGCTGACTGTGGTCTTGTGATGGTTGCAGCAGCAGATTCACGCTCAGCAGCTGCCCCACACGGCCCACGGACCATCCTTGCCCATGGCCCCACATCCAGGTCTGCCTGGGATGGGGCCTGGAGGCCTGTTGTTTGGGGCTGGCCTGGGGGCTGGAGCAGTCCCAGGAGCAGGTGGTACACCCCTCAGTGCAGCTGCAGCCGCCGCTCAACACCCACTACTCAAGCCCGCAGATCTGCACAACGCGCGAGATGACATCAAGGGCCCCAGTTCCTTGTCCGAGGAGAGGCTGGTGAGTACCAGATAGAACCAGTTCCTTGTCCGAGGAGAGGCTGGTGAGTGCCGGCTAGAACCAGTTCAGTCCAGTTCCTTGTCCGAGGAGAGGCTGGTGAGTGCCGGCTAGAACCAGTTCAGTCCAGTTCCTTGCTCGAGGAGAGGCCTGTGAGTGCCGGCTAGAACCAGTTCAGTCCAGTTCCTTGTCCGAGGAGAGGCTGGTGAGTGCCGGCTAGAACCAGTTACACTCATATTACCTGCGGCACGGAGAATAGGCCGTATGATCTTCGAGACCAGTCATTTCTCACTCTCACCTGACAGTGTTGTAATGTTTGGTGTATTTTTGTGTCCCCAGAGGGGCTCGGTGTCCCCGGGAGAGAGGGAAAAGTACCGCTCCAGGTCTCCAGATGTCGAACCTGAGCTCAAGAGGAGGAAAGATGACAAGCTGGGCCATGTGAGTTCAGCACCCATGTCTAGATCAGACTTAGACTTACTTCATGGGAAGCTTATTTGTCATTGTGAATTTATATAGAATATATTTGTCAATTCAAACTACTAATATTGGTTGTAAAGAATTTTAAAAAAAGTATAAAACTAAAATGAAATAGTTGCTATATAATTTTATAAGCTTTTAACTTGAAGTCCGAGTCTGTACATTTTTTACCGACTCCTCCTGAAATTGCTTCCGCCTCTCCACAACCGTGTTTTTGATGACAGTTCGAAAAGATGTAGGGTACTTCTATTTATCTTCCAGCCGTGTGATGGTCTCCTTTGCTCTCCCTTCAGACGGCTCGAAGATAAATGAATGGAACTTTTGTTAATTCAGACCAACGTGGACTGAAGCATGTGCGGGCTAGCGAAAATTCGGATCAAGCGGGAGAATACCGACGGATCTACGGAAAGACAGAGGAGTTTCTCAAAATATCCTAATTTAATTTTGTGTAAAAATGTGATTGTTTAAAAACTTTGGGTTGTTTTTGCCCAACTTCTTTGTTTAGGAGCAACTATGTGCAATACGGAACATTCTCATAAAGTACGCCCTTAGTGTGGGCCCAAAGGGGTCACTAACTCTAACTGTTCTTTTCTAAACACAATTAACTTGTCATCAAATGATTCCTCGTTTCAAGTTGAATAATTTATTCAATAAATATATTCTGGTGTCTAGTGTCTAGTAGAGTTAGGGTTGAATAATTTTAAAACGTAAACAAACAAATGAACAAAAATTCATCCAAAAAAATGTATTAATTTAAGATTCAAGTATTTAAAACAAAGTAAAATACTTACATTATTATACTTACTCACTTTCACAACAAAGTATGTTGTTGGTGATATGGAGATCAATGTTCGAATAAAGTGTAGAGAGGGAATTTTTTGAAAATGATTTTCTACACACTCTCTCTCTCTCCCTCCCCCCCACACACTTCCTCTAATTCAACCTTTCTCATCCCTAGCGTCGGTGTGCTCAGTACATACACATATAACCTGATGGAGTAGTGAGACATGATGTAAATAAAAATATATACAATGAAAAGAACATTTGTATTAAAATCTAAAATTATTTGTTAATGTTTTTAATTCTATAAATAAACAAAATATGATTGAAATCAACAAACTTAACTTTCAAAATAGAATAAAACACAAACAAAACAAACTTATTCCTTAGAAAATCAAAACTTGGTTTTTAACGTAGTTTTGTTTGGAAGGGAAAATAAATCTATACTACACTGCCACCACAGGTGGAAGCTAACCGTCCTTTAAACCACGACACATATTGCGCTATGGCGTGTTTTCTACTAGATAACTGGTTGAGATAGGGTTCATCGCATGTACACAACTTCAACAAGATAGTAAATAATTAATATAAAGTTTCCATTTGTAAATTGTGAGCATTTGCTGCTTATTTATTCCAACCTCTTAACTCAACGCATGATATATTGTTTTTATATCAGAATATATCCATACACGTGATGCAATATACACACTTGGTGTTCGCGTGGTCTAGCATGCAAGACTCGCAGTAGACAGGGAGATCGAGGTTTGAATCTCAGTCGGGTGTACTGAGAGGGGTTTTCCACTCTTTCTCCTTGTAAATGCGGGTGCACTTCCTCTAAATACAACTTTCCTCATCCCTAACTTATTGGTGTAATTAGTACATAAGCGTATAAACCGAATGGGTAGTAAGACGCGGTGCTAAAGATCTTGTAGTTATGAAATACTCGAGATCCAGAAAATATTAATTTGGTTGAATTGTTGTCCCCCAGAGCTCTCCAGGGCACAGTTTCTTACTCCTCCCCTTTAACGAGACAGCCATCCATACCTTATCGAAGCTCCATAATAAGGTTTTACCTCCAATGCACGCGTCACACACGCAACTCTTCATAATACCTGGGGTCTTCTTTGCAGGGCTGCATGAAAGGGGGGGGGGGCTTTAATTTGTCGAGTGACGGCCCTTCAACCCCCCCCTCCCCCTCCAATCCTCTTTACCCTCCCTCATACCCTCACAGTTTTTTTTCTTCCCTATATTGATCGAGGTGGTTTTTTTTTCACCTTTCCTACCTTTTTTCCCCCCGCCTCCCCCGCCCCCTTTTTTTCCCTGTCATTTCCCAACACGTCTTCCAGTATCATTATTTCTGCCATTTGTCATGTTCTTGTACAAAAAGAACTATAAGGCTACATTTGTGGGCGAGGAAAAAGAAGACCTGGGAAATATTCAACGAGAATTATGTGGTAGCCTAAATTCTTTCTTTATTTCTGTTTTAATCATCATTGTTTTGTGCCTGTGGACATCAACAATATATTATTACCCTCCCGTTTTTTGCTTGCTATCCTGGCTGCAGCTTTTATTCCTCTATTTCTTTCTCTTTCATATAACTAGGTTTTTTTTTAGCTCCAAAGTCACAAAACCACAAATACATGATGAATTCGCCCTCTTTGTTCACTGGGGGGGGACTCGTATTTTTACAAATGGCACTGGTTAAACAAGAGGGGCACAACCCTTTCCACAACTGCTCCCCTTTCCACAACTGCTCCCCTTTCCACAACTGCTCCCCTTTCCACAACTGCTCCCCTTTCCACAACTGCTCTCTTTTCCACAACTGCTCCCCTATCCACAACTGCTTCCCTTTCCACAACTGCTCCCCTATCCACAACTGCTCCTCTTTCCACAACTTTCATTTTTTTCTAGTCATGAGACAATAAATGTTTAAGTTTATTAATACTAAAGTTGTATAATATATTGGTTGATGTGTTAACTTGCGTGCAGGTGATATTTGGTCCATTCTTGCATGGACCTGTTGATAGATCTTCCTCCCCTCCTGTTATTGTAATGATCAACAAGCAGTCTTACCCTCCCCTCCCCTCCCTCTCTACTTGTTTGCTGTTAGGGGTGAGCCAACAATCAGGCTTGCCATCATTAGCAAAACACACTTCCTGGTAAGAAAGATATATACTGGTTACAATCCTAAGAGACATGGCCGACATTCTACTGATTATTTTATGTGTATTGTAAATATCCATCAAAAGTGACAGTTGCATTACATGAATTGATGTATGAATGCATGAAAGTATATCTAGAAACTTTTCTAGCTCACACACAAGGTATTTTCTATGGACGAGGTTTGAATTCCGGGCGGATGTTTCCCTATTCTCCGATGGCTTACCTTAACATATTCCACTGTGGTACAGCTTCAATAAGGCCATAGTGTAATCCATCAAGGTAAGGTTGCAACTTTTCAGGGTAAACGGACTGTATATTTTCGTAACGCCTGTGAAGCATACAACTTGCCGTTAAGTTAACTGAAGTGTTAAAGTTGTGTACGCATGCAATTTTCTAAATTCTCTGCTAAAATAACCTTCTCTAATATTATATATAATCACCAAATTCAAAATAAAACAACAACTTAACTCGGTTTAACAAATTTATTGTATAATATAATTTATACTCTAAAGGCCACCACGCAGAGATAAATAAGGATTTTTACACAACAGTCTCCCCCCACCGTGTTTTACCGCCAGCTAGAATGTACACATTTAAATAACCTAATTGGATATCGGTTATAAAGGTAAAGTTAAGAGTGAGGGAAAAGCAACCTCATTACACCCACCCAGGATTTGAACCTGGCAACTGAGCCTGATGAGCTTGAAGTTTAAGTTGCCGCAGCGATTTAGGGTAGCGACAAAATAAAGTGTTAAGTGGTTATGCGATGTTGTGGCTCGATCTATAAACCGTTCCGCTCACGTTTCGTGTCATTGAGCGTACATTAATAATGAACCTATGGAAGTGAGAGCATGTCTTTCCAGACTGAGCTGTATTGGGCGAGGGAAGCCAAGGCTGCAGTATTGACGATTGTCTGTCTGTGTCTCTCTTCAGCAGAGCTATACACTCCCACTCATCTCTCTTTCTCTTGCTATTTTTTTTTTACTTTTTTGATGCTCAGCCCCTCCCTCCCCCTCTTCTTCTACCACCTTCCTTCACCCCTCTTCCAGAATCCCCCCTTCCCCTAGTGAATGTCAATACTAATCCATTTTTCAGTGTGTACATGTGAAGCCTAGATCTCCTGCCTTCCCCCCCACCCCCTTTCATCCCTCCGTATCACCCCCGCCTGCCATGGTCGTGTTTATTCTGACACCCCTCCTCCCACTACCTTATAGCTCTCCCCCCTGGCGCTTTGGTGGTCTATACATGTACTATTCTCACGGCACTAACTTGTGAGGCTCCTTCAAAAAAATTCTCAAAATATGTTAAATGTTAAAAAACCAATATCCACCAACTATGTCGCATGGACCAGGTATGTGATTCACTGCCGCTATCTTGAGTTGGCTGTTCTCTGTATAATGTTGTATCACACCCGGCATTAAAAGGGGGCTCATTTTTAGGGATGTTGTAAAAATATTTATATTTAACTAGTTTTGATACTAATACCTTTTATTTTTTATCATGATATTTTGGTTTCGATACATTTACTCATATAGGTACTTTCCCTCTAAATAAACAATAATTTGTTTATAATGTAAGTAGTTTCACTCCCAAATAAACGATCATTTGTTTATAATGTAAGTAGTTTCACTCCAAATAAACGATCATTTGTTTATAATGTAAGTAGTTTCACTCCAAATAAACAATCATTTGTTTATAATGTAAGTAGTTTCACTCCAAATAAACAATCATTTGTTTATAATGTAAGTAGTTTCCCTCCTAAGTAGTTTCTCTCCCAAATAAACAATCATTTGTTTATAATGTAAGAAGTTTCACTCCAAATAAAAAATCATTTGTTTATAATGTAAGAAGTTTCACTCCAAATAAAAAATCATTTGTTTATAATGTAAGTAGTTTCACTCCCAAATAAACAATCATTTGTTTATAATGTAAGTAGTTTCCCTCCAAATAAACAATCATTTGTTTATAATGTAAGTAGTTTCACTCCCAAATAAACAATTATTTGTTTATAATGTAAGTAGTTTCTCTCCCAAATAAACAATCATTTGTTTATAATGTAAGAAGTTTCACTCCAAATAAAAAATCATTTGTTTATAATGTAAGTAGTTTCACTCCCAAATAAAAAATCATTTGTTTATAATGTAAGTAGTTTCTCTCCAAATAAACAATAATTGGTTAATAGTTTGTGTGTTTGTCTTGGTACAATAATATTTTAAAACCCACACTGATTGTCTGATTGAAAACGTTCACGGCTTAGTTGCATAAATAAGCCAAACATAACTAGGCCATGATTACATTATTATTATTATTATTTTAAACAGAAAACAAATTATTACAATTTTTTCTTGTATAACCTGTCTCTTACTACCTGTCCAGTTCATACACATATATGATAATTACTCTTATGGGGTAAGAATAAGGAAGAAAGCATTTTAGAAGTAATCTACCCGCATTTACGTGGAAGGAGAGTGGGAAACCGGCCAACCTCGGCGGCCTTGGGGTAAAGGGCTTGGGACTCGATGTTAGTGGGTTAAAACCTAGCTAGGGTCATTGGATTTTTCTCGAGCGATAAAAATCCTTAGCACAACTTCTTTCGGAGAGGAAACAAAGGCATTGGTCCCACGTCATATGTGGAAATACCTTTCCCGACAATATTGGTATTCTCTTTCACTCTCGCTCATAGAAATAATCAGGCGGCTCAGAAAGTGCACGTTAAACACCTCAAATAAATTAAATAAATAAATAATAGACCCAGCCCAGGATTTAAACCCCGATCAATTTCCCTGGCATCAGCAGGCCACCCCAACATGAAACCTTTTTTATCACAAAAACATTAGGATACTTGGTTCATAACCTAAAAGTGTAGTGAGGTGTAGTGGGGGGAAAATTAAATTTAATTTAAAGTAAAAGATGCTGTGAAATAGAGAGGATGAATTAAAAGCTATCACCTTGACGAAAAGATTTAGATTTAGGATGGTAAAACCACATTGATAAATTCCTGGTAAGAAAATACCGCCAGTTAACTTGTAATACGAACTCTGGTGAGGCTGACGGCTCAGACTGTGTTGTAGTGTAAGCGGGTGAAGATGTACCTATTAGTCCAGCCCAGAGTAACAAAGACACTTTTCTCACAGATTGAGTGTACACGTGTTTCCTCCCCTTGTTTATTCTAACACTTACAGAGCCCCCTCCTGGTTTCATTACTGACTCCCCCTCCCCCTCATCGAGGGCTCATGGGGAGGTTTCTTGGTTCACTTGTTGAAAACAAGCCCTCCCTGGCACTGATTAAATTATGTCTCTTAGCTCCTTCTTGATAGCTGTTCACTGCCAACATGGTCACTACCTAGTGCCTTATTCTCTGGTTACCACCTAGTGACCTGCCTTATTCTCTGGTACCACCTAGTGACCTGCCTTATTCTCTGGTACCACCTAGTGACCTGCCTTATTCTCTGTTATAACAGCTTCAAAACTCATTATTAGGTACTCTCTCCATCAAATGTTTAGAAAATATTTAAAGTAGCCCTTGTCTGTAAATTGTTTGAAAACTAGACTCTACTAGAAGCTATTTAGAGAGCTTGTCTCAATTTTTTTTTTGAAATTTGAATATCCCTAGAAGGAATTTAAAGTGGTTTTTGTCTAGAATTAGTTGTCTATTATATAAGCTATTTGAAATGTTCTTACACCAACAAATTTTTGAAAATTGTTTGACGCTCTAATCTGCTCGAAGTCTGCTAAAAATCCATCTTTCAGCTTCATATTCAAGAATGTTTGAAGGGGGTGAAACAAATCTTGAGGTGAGGGAAGGGGGGGACAAGTTTATTCCAGGGGAGTAAGAAGTTTATTTTAGTTAAAGGGAGGGGTAACAAATTATTTCCCGGCTTCTTACTCCACCACTGCTTAATTTATCTTTGTACATTTTATTATAAACTTCGTTGTTGTCGCTTTAAAAAAACAACACAATTTACTAAAATCAAATCTGTAACTGAACACTTAAATGTTACGCACATGACACAAAATTCTTAAATTTAAATTTAATTTGCTGCCCGATTCTCTTTGTGTGTATGTGTGCGCTAAGTTTAATTTCAGTACAAAAACTTGAAACCATGAAACTTGCGAACTCTTGGAAACGAAGGACAAGACTGAACCGGACTAATGATATCATTGTGACAATTGCCAGTAAGTTCCTCCGTGGCAAACCCCATCTAGTGGGTATGGCATGAACTGTTCTTCAATATCGATAGGCAATTTATTTTGTATTTTCTTTCATCTTCTGCAATAAGACTTATAAAGTTTGATCTTAGACACGGGTCCCTGGAAGTCCTGGCCTGATACCAATGGTACCTCCAACCCTTTTCTTACCTTGGGGCAGACGTTTATTTTATTGTCAGACGATTTAAAGTAAAACCGTGTGTAGTCATTTTAATTTATTTTTTCCCTCTCAGGGAAAGTATTGTAATCATGACATTTTTTTACCTCCTGATGACATTTTGGTGTGCCCGAACTAAAAAAAAAAGTGTGTGTGTTACACTTCTGCGTGTTCGTCCTTGGACTACGGCCAAAAATTGTTTGATGTCTTTTGTTCAAACTTTAGATTCAAATGTTAAATGGTCATAGCCCAAGAATGAATAAGTGATTTTAATTCTAGCTTTAAAATTGAAGGCTAATTTACTGATGAATGAGTTTCGAACATTTGAAATTGTTCAAAATATCTATTGATAAATAAGATTGTAAATTTGTTTGGAAAAAAAATCGTTGAAATGTTTACCAAAAACATATTTTTTTGAACATTTGGTTTCTAACTCTAATAGATTATGAGAAAGTATGTCCGATTGTGTTGTACCGTTTAATTTCTTGGTTTAATTTGCTCTTAATTAAAATCAATAGTTTAATTATTATGTTTCAAAACAGACCTTACTTTACAGGAACTTAACCAGGTTTCTTTTAGATTAAAATAACAACATTGTTAAAGGGGAAAAGGGGGTGTGGGGGTATTTATCATTAATTTCCTGACTTAACAATGTTTATAACAAAATATTCATTTTAGACTAGATTTAAAAAGTCGACATAACTCATGTCTGCATGGTGTGTACGGTCCATCCATCTTTTTAAAACAAACTGGAATTTAGTTTAGTTTTTTTTTCCTTGCTCACAGGTTTTTTAAAACTTTATTTTTACTCTTTTTTTTCACTTTTTTTTTCAGCCTCCCTCCATATTTTGTGCTCTGTATTCACACACACACACACTCTTCCATCCCGACCTCAGCACACATCTCCGCTCAGATCCACCAACCCCTCCCCCACCCCAAACCAACCTGCGAGAGAGGTCGCGCTGTCCAGCCC
>CABFVZ010002023.1:75362-96331 GCA_902151445.1 Timema monikensis | reverse complement strand
ACTTGTTCATTTGTCCCCCTGTCTGTCCACCTGATCTTCTCACCACTCTTCTTAGGACTTGTTCATTTGTCCCCCTGTCTGTCCACCTGATCTTCTCACACACTCTGCTTAGGACTTGTTCATTTGTCCCCCTGTCTGTCCACCTGATCTTCTCAAGTTTTCACCACATTTCAAACCTCTCCAAGTATTTTTTTCCCATCCTCTTAAGATAAATTATTGGGGTCAAGGGAAAACAAAGAATGCCCTTTTTTTCTTTTTTCCAAATTTAACTGCTTATACCCTCAGTGTTTGTTTCTGGGTACTTTCAGATACTTTGGCAGAAAATACCTGGGTATCCTTGAATAATATATATTTTAAAATAGGCTTGTTGTTAGAAAACATGAAATGACCCCATTTTAAAATTCAATTATCTCAAAATTACCTTAAGTGGCCCTTTTTTTTAGTCTTCCCTCTGACTGTCTTAAATTTGTAATTTTGAATTGTAATTTGTGTTATTCATCTAATACTGCTTATTGGTAGCTAATCCATAGTATAATTATAGTACAAACTTAACAACCAGATCCCAGACCAGTAATTTATCACTTAACTGAATGTATGAATATTATGACACTTGGATTACAATTAAAGAGTGTCACAATTTAGTTACTATTTGTATTTTATATTATACTTTTATATTTATATTTCTTTTTTTGTTCATAATTTTTTGCCAAGATTTTGAATTCAAGATTTGTTATTCTTGAATAAAATGGAGATTGAGACTAAAGAGTTGGATTCAAGTTGAAATTCAAAATTTGTATTTATAAAATAATAGATTCATCCCGACTCATATTACAAGTCATTGTTGTGTTTCCCGCGCCCTCAGGGTGTTCCTTACTGCCCTCCTATGTACACTTGACAACTATACGAAGAATTCCAAGTGTTTGTAGTTGCGCTTGTTGCAGGACCCCACATCCCCCCACCCCAACGGAGAGCACCCGGGAGACATCCGCGAGTCAAGTCTGAGCGCCCCCCCAGCCGCAGCGGGTCCAGCTCCAGTCGGTCCACCCCCTCCCTGAAAAGTAAAGATGTAAGATCTCGGCACCTTGAGGCAGGGGACAGCCGACCCCTTGCTTCTCGCTTGCATGCTCTCGCTAGTGCCGAGGATCACCATAAACTTAATGTTCACGTAACGTTATGTGACGTAACACAAAGGTTCCCCTCGTGGTTTCAAATGGAAGCCATCACTATGCAGTCAACTTGACTTTCACTTAAAAGAGTTGTCCAGTAGAGAACTTTCATGTTAACGTGAATGGTACCACGTGCTGTAAACTACTGGTACCACGTGTGGTAAACTACTGGTACCTCGTGGGGTAAACGACTGGTACCACGTGTGTTAAACTACTGGTACCACATGTGTTAGCTACCCATTCATGCTGCGGGCAATAACCTCTTCAGTGTAGTTTGTTCATGTCTCACAAACTCTAAAACTCCCTAGTCTCTTGTTACACTTTATTTTGTATCTCCAGTAACGTTTCTGATGCAAGTACTTGTAATCTAATCAGCCTTAAATCTAAATTCATTGTCACCTTACTTCAGGTTACGTACATCCTTATCACACACTAGTTTCTTAATAAGTCAACGTTACTGTGAATGTTAAGTTGATTGTGATCTTGGCATAACAGTCAGTAGTCCATGGAGGGTATGTGTGTTCACGGTAGGGCCGAACCTTCCGATAAATGACCTTGTCTGGACGTGAACCTAGAAAGTCTTCGTTAAACAACCTTGTTAAGTTCCCATGCCGAAAATTTGTTAATCAACATTGTAGTGGGTTTTGAAGGAGAAACAAGAAAAGGTGATAGTTTTTGCTCTTTTCATAGCAAACGATATTTCTCGGCAAAATAAAGCAAAATATTTATCCGGTAGAATCACGGAGTTTAATGTTCTACAGATGTTGAATATTTGTCATCAGCATAGCAGCATTTGACGAGATGCTTATTAAATGACGAGAAAAAGTTGTCATTAAATTCCAGGACACACTTGACGGATATTCAATAACTGTTGATATCAACTGTGTTTAGAAAATTTAGCTAACTTAATTTTTTTACTGTAGAGATATTTGATTTATTTTGTAAAAAAATATTTGCTAGCTATAAAAACTCTAAAAATTCTGCCCTTAACTGTCAATCCCTTCCATCACACCTTGGTGACACAAATGATCCATATCCAAACCCTCTTGTCTTCTGTTCCGGTTTTATCCTCGAAATATCCATCAGGATTCCAACGTTCTTTACTTCCCTTCTGCCTCTAGACATCAGACGCCACTATGACGTTAGACTAGACTGCTGCTGACGGGTAGATCAGAGTTCGAATCTCGATCAGCGTTACTGAGGGTGTTTTTTCCAAAGTGGTTTTCCCTCTCCCTTCACGCAAATGCAAATACACTTCTTCTAACTCATCGGTGTAATAATGAATGCATATTCATATAATCTGAATAGGTTGTAAGACGCGGTGCTGACAATTTGTCAAGGAGAAAAATATGCAGCCCGCTTCGGTGGTCGAATGGTCTAAGGTGTCACTCTTTCAATAGACTGCACCGTCGATGACGAGGAGATCGAGGTTTGAATCTCAGTCGGGTGCATTTTAGGTGGGTATTTGAAAACGTTTTTTCACACTTGCTCCATGCAAATGGTGGTACACTTCTTATAAACTCAACCTCCCTCATACCTAACACAATATTATAATTAGTATATATGTGTCTAACCTGGTTGTAGGATGCCATGTTAAAAAAATCTCGTAAGCTATGTAAGATAGACTTGTAATAAAACATAACAACAATCACTGTTTTATTACAGCATAAATGTAAATACTTACAAGTTTAGCTCATTTTACCATTTATTAGGAATATCATTTTAGAATTACTCGAACCCACAGCTTTTTTCCGTGTGTGTGTGTTATGAAGTTAATGAATGCTCTCTACATCAGTTTGGTCTTTATGGTCAGCGAACTTAACTTTTACCTTGATCGTCACTGTTCAGTCTTGCATAACAAACTACCACCTAGAGATAGTTTTAATTCATCTTATTCTCAAAACAAACGCTGGTCACAAACTCCCTATCTCCACCGTAATTGTAACTATCCCAACGTTAATCTTGGACAAACCCCATCAGGCGTACCAACAATTCTCCCTTGGAAAAGGTTGATCCTACTGTGAACACACTATAACCATAGTGAGTCTTAAGTGGGTTGTATTATAGTAGTAGAGAGCGTGCATGCAGACCTGACGGCTTTCAGCAGGGGTCATCAATATTGACAACTTTGACATAACTGGGCTATTAGCATCAGGGACTTCCTAGGTAACTGTCACCACACAACTCAACTCTCGAACTAGACACACTGATAAGCTAGTGCTCCATTGATATATAACTGACCTGCCTCACAGCTCTATAGTTTACAAGGCTGTATCGAGAAGGGGTTGGGGGGTTCAGTATTTTACCCGTCTTGGGGGTGGAATTGTCTAAGGAAGGGATGGGGAATCTCTAGTTCTTTTGAGGTGTACGGTAAGACCTTTTTTGCATATTTTATCAATTACATATAATTTTTAAACTAAACAGCGCGTATTTGATTTAATTAAAATAAAAAACAGTCAATTACAGGGATATTGAGTTTCTTATCCCAGTCAGGTGTGCTGAGGGTGGGTTTCTCCACACTCCTTCCACACATTCGGGTGCACTTCTCTAAATTCATCCTTCATAAAGCTTTATCATAGTTACATAATCAAAATCAAGCCCTGGTAAAGCTGGAAACCACTGGTGTAACCTGAACGAGTAATGAGACGTGGTGACAAAAAAAAAATACTTACAGGGAAATGTCAGCGAATTTATTCTAAAATAAGGAAAGTCAAGCAGGTAATTTAAATACTTGACTGATTCTGCACCTAAAACATTTAAACAAAAGTGAGAGATTTTGTTTCTCTATTTAAAAAATAATAATTGTTTAGCTATAACATTATGCTAACATGATAGGGCTGTACAAGGTTTGTTTTCTAACACATTCACACAGGGACACAATACATTAAATCTTGGAAAAATAAGTAATAAAAATGTTGATGTTTGGTAGCCTGTAAATATGTGATCAATTGATGTAAAGAACAGAAAAATTGCTATTCACTAAGAAGAACGGTAAAATGTTTAGGTCTGGAATTTTTCGTCTGGAAAACCTAAAAAGTCAGTGAATTTCATAATAAAGGTTTTTTTTTGGCTAGCGGCTTATCGGCCCCCTACAGACCTACAAGCCCAATTATGTTTGTTTTTTAAATTATTGCTTCAAGAGAGATTTAATGTTAAAAGATATCCTTGCAAATCCTGTTTATTGTCTTCATCACGAACTACTGTGTATATTAACATTCCTCAAAATAAATGTGTGGGTATGACCTTGCAAGTGTCGATTAGGCCCAACTCCTGGTCGATATAATGTGCAGTATTGTTGTAAACATGACAAACTTGGAGAACTATTTTAACTGTATGATCATCATTACACAGCTTTTAGGTCTAGATCATACATGTGTGTGCAGAGAACGTCTTTCTTAAATTCAAAGAGAAATAAGAGTGAATAATATAAACTATTTACGAAGCTGTATCATAGTTTTATGTTTGTGGGGGAGACGTGTTTCCTAGCTATATAACTCTAGGTAATGAATATAATATTCAAAATGTAGTATTGCAAACATGGTCGACATGTTTTGTCTAAGGCTGCTGATAAATTAATTTACTCACAACATGTAATTTATTTATTTTACAGATTTTTTAGTTATGTGAACATTAGTTTGTGATGCACATAAAAGCACATGATATGAATTTGTTTGTTTTAACTTTTTTTTTATCAGAAAAGATTTGTAACTGTCATATCAGGAATTTTGCTTTTGAATCCATGATAAAGAGCTGACGCATAATCGAAGCTTCTCACACTCTTATTATTATCATCACACATGACTCATTGTTAACAGACTTCTGCGACGGACCAACGGATTGATGACCCTTTAGCTTGCAGGTGGAGGTCGACTATTATTTTTAAACTTAATATAAATATTCATGTATTTTAAACTAGAGATGAGTTGAATCTGAATCCTATACTTCTCGAATATTCACCTTAAATTTGAAACTTTGAATTTTTTTTAAATGTACAATTTTAGTAAAAAGGAAAATTCAAAAATTTAGTCAAAAAAAAAAGATTGTTTAAGGTTTTGGTGCCAATAACAAAATATGTTATTTTGTTTGTGATTGTCTATTATGTTATAAATAACAAAGATAACCCTTTTTATGTAAATTAATTATATTGATACAATTTTGTTGGGTTTTTTGATTTTGTTACTCGCCCAACTACACATAATTATAATTACAATAGGAATCAAAGATTTGAGTGCCTGCATCTCTATTTTAAAACCCAACATTGCAAAGTAATTATAATTATAAAAATAATTGCTTTTCTTACAAACAATGTGTTCATAAGGTTTGGTCTTTTGTGTAAGAAACGTGATTCACAGCACATTACACTGCTGCCACACTCACGTCACATCACAACCCTACTGCCAACTATCGAACAACTTTAATGACTCCGCGAAGTCATAAACCCTCATTTACCTTTTCCTCCACTGGCCGAGAAATTTGATTGTGTTTGAATGTTCACAAGCTGCCATTTTTATCATTATTATTGCTATTATAATAATCAATCTTACATGAGAAAGATGTAACTCAACATTGAAACCATTTGTCGTCGCTCTGATTGACGACTCCCAAGCAGCCAGATGACAACTAAGCAGAAAGGCATTGAATTCAGATAAGAAAGAATCACACCCATGTACAGCAACCATCTAATATTATAATTAATAACTTTCCTTACTAAAATTTAAAATGTCTTTCAAAAAATTTCTAACGGTTCCTAAGAAAATATAAAAAGTTGATTCTTTCCTTTATTTCTAAGGAAAACCTTTTTTCTCTTTTTGAGGTATGTTGTATTTAAAGAAGGTACATGAAAGAGGGATATTAACATATAAAAGGAACGAACACAATAAATACCATATTGTGTTCGTTCCACCTTTACTCTACCTTCTTCCAATAATTAAAATAAAATTAACAATGTTTGTTACTAAAATTTAAAATGAATTTCAAAAACACCTGTCTTATGTTAGAGATACGAGCTGGGACACATTTAGTGTTCATTTTATTCTTGCCGGCTAACACTAAACAGACACTACTAAATACCAGAGCACTGCCCTCCTGCTTTTAATATCTGCTTGGGGCTTAGTGTCGGTTTGGAGGCGCCAAATTCTATTGGAGAGTCTTTATCTTCATACTTTACCTGTCTTAATTGGATATTTGGACCATTTTGGTCCAGTGGACATTCGAAATACAGGATGCTCGGAAACTCACATAGAGCTTGTTTGAACCAAAAGTAATACTAAATCCCTATACACTTACAACCGGAAGACTATACTAACACCATTAAATTGTTTAGAAAGTTTCAGCATACAGCGCCGGGAGAGCAAAGCTGTTCAAGCATGCGTGTACAACAGGTTGCATAGGAGTTAGGCGTGCGGCACTACACACCTCGACATCTCGGAGCAGAACACACCACAGTTAATAGTAAACAACACTCCAGTCCATCTAGAAATGTGAATACGTTCTGAGGGTCAACATTAACGGTCCTACATCACAGAAAGAGCTTGCCGTTATTACATGTGCAGTGCCGTGCACCTAACTCCTATGCAACCTGTTGTACATGCATGCTTGAACAGCTTTGCTCTCCCGGCGCTGTACGGTGAAACTATGAACACAATTTAATGGTGTTTAGCATAGATTTCCGGATGTAAGTGTATTGGTATTTAGTATTACTTTGGTTCAAATAAGCTTTATGTGTAGTTTGGGCCATGAGTTTCCAAATAACTTGTATATATGTACATAGTTTTGTTTCCACCATTTTGAGTTACTGGCTTTTACTTCTCACATCTATTCAGAGTAATTGTGTGTGTTCTCTGCATTTGGGAAAGCTTAAACTTGTTTTATGACCCATCTTTTTAATTCTACATATATTATATCTGAAAGAGAAACTTGTTTCACTTTTTTAGTGATATCATGTTAAATATGGAAGAGAGATATAAATTTAACAGGAGCAATCTGGCTCATACAGAGAAAATAAGAACTGTCTACACTTTACACTGCTGCCACTGGCTAGGTAGATAATGAATTCTGATAGAATTAAACAGAGTTTCTTCCACAGGCAGCCGTTACTTTTCTGTCCAGTGGTAGCAGCGTAAAGTGTGGACTTTGTTCTCTGTCCAGTGGTAGCAGTGTAAAGTGTGGACTGTGTTCTCTGTCCAGTGGTGGCAGCGTAAAGTGTAGACTGTGTTCTCTGTCCAGTGGTAGCAGTGTAAAGTGTGGACTGTGTTCTCTGTCCAGTGGTGGCAGTGTAAAGTGTGGACTGTGTTCTCTGTCCAGTGGTAGCAGTGTAAAGTGTGGACTTTGTTCTCTGTCCATTAGTACTGTATTTGTTTTATTTCCAACTTCATGAAGACGCAAACTCTCCAGCATGCTGTTGGTGGTTTAGTCACTACTGCCTCTATCGTAAGATCACGCTTGATACTGTTCAACAGGTGTAACTATAGTTAGCGATATTGAATACTGACCCCTCTTTGTTGTTATTTACAGCTTAGGTGGATAAAAACTAGATCACTTCATACAGAGTATGTTTTGTAAATATGTAGGGGTGTGGGGTGTCGGCCCAAACATATATGTCATGTTCACATTCAAAGAAAGTACCTTATGTTGAAATCTTCTCATCTGTCTCTTTGGTGGTTTACTCTGGTGACATTGTTTAGTGTTGTGGGAATGGTACACTTCTCTGGTCAGATCACAGATACCCTTTCTTTATCATATTACAATAAATAAATCATTAATTATTATTGGTACACACAACAAATACGTGGAGAACTAAACAATATTCATATTTAGATTCTTTGTTGATTTTTTTATGATTATAAAAAGTTAGCACGCGCGTAAAGCACAGAACAATGTCAATATTTAAAGAAATGGAATGGTCTCACATTGACGTCAAAAGTATTTTAGTACACAATAGATAATATATTTATTTCTATTAACTATTCCAATCTCGGACCTAACCTTCTATGCCATGGAAATAACACAGGTCTTCAATCCAGTTTGATGTCCCAAATTCACAAATATTCTAGAATCTTTTAGGCTAAATTATTTGGTTTTATTATGTTTTATGTGGATATGTGGCAGCCCTGTATTGTAATAGGACCATCCCCCGTGTTTTTCCAAAAGGGCATTAAAGTGTTGTAAAAATATGTCATCTTAATACATATTATGTAAATTTGTGCTCTTAACACAATGGTGTGTTTTTAAATTATATTTGACATCATCGTGTCTGTCTGCGTCTCCTGAGCTAAGGGTCCCATATTTGATCTCCGGCATGGCCGAAAAATTTATCGTTGATGAATTAATGAGGGTTTCCCCCTTTCATAGTGACAAATTAATGTCTGGGGTATGGATGTTGTGTCTGTTCTAGATTTATTTTAATTTGTAAGTCGTGTGCTGATATAATCAGTCAATTCAGAACGTGCACGTTAAATACCTCAAATAAATGGATTAAAAAAAATCAACTCTAGTATCATTGAGATAAGTTTTGGCCATCACTAAAGGCACCAATATTTTGGGGGACAAACTTTTACTTATCACATTAAAATGAACATAAATATATTTGTTAAGTTCATTGTTGCATTTTATATGCAAATAATGATCATTTAAGTCCCTTTTGGTCAAAGTTGATAATACAAAAACTATACATATTTTTATTAAATATCAGAAGTAATCTTTCTTTAACACCTCCTCCCCCTTTTTTTGCAATGAAATTACCAGAAAAAAATAGTTCTAACTCACTATTAAAAAAATTGTTCTTATAATCCCTGTAACCAATCAAAGTTCTCATTTTATAAAAAAAATATTTCCCTCCACCAAAGACTATTGGTAAAGAAGTAAAATGTTTTTTATTTGACTTTAATAGCTCAATTTCTGATCAAAGGCAAGTATTTTAAATTCAGGAATGTTAATTTAGCAATATTTTTTTCTATAAATATCTCATTATACCGCTTCGGTGGCCGCATGGTCTAGGGCGCTTCTCTCGCAGTAGACTAGACTGCCGATGATGGGGAGATCAAGGTTCATATCCCGGTCGAGTGTACTGAGGATGGTTTTCCATTCCCCCCTCTCCCCCACGCAAACATGTGTACACTTCCTATAAATATAACCTTCCTAATCCCATTGCAAAAAAAACCCAGTATTTTACTTAAATTTGAGGTGGATTTTGTAAAATCTTTTTAGTCTAAATAGACATTTTATTTACCATAAATCCAGCTATATAGCTATTCCTTCTTATATAAAGCGCGGTTTAGTCTTGTGCTTTACTCAGACAATAGCAACTAAGTAACTTTACAAACCAATAAGAAGTAAAGTGATCCAAGTCAATGTTAAGAGTTGGAGAGATTTACTAAATATATTGTTTTAGATTTGGTTCTTAACATATAGTGTAATTGTTATAAACTATTTAATCTGATATAAGTATTCGAGTAGTAACTAGTTATAAGTGTGCTGGTTGTTTTGAGTGCGCATGAGTGAGGAGCAGGGACTTACAGCCCAAGTGTAGGCGCGCATGTCGCTTGTGTGTGCCCACAGGTCGACAAGCCGTCCACGCCAGCGGGCAAGGCCACCCCTCCCACCAGCAGCAGTATCCTGGCTGGTTCCAGTGGGGGGCTGAAGGGGGCTGGCGTGGTGCTCCCTCCGGGGGGATACCCTCCCTTCTCCCTGGTGCCGGGGGTTGTTGGGGCCTCCCGAAACACTGACGCTAGCCCCTACAACAGTGTCGCTCCCTCCCCTTACTCCAGACCTCCCATGGTAAATATGAGTACTCGCTGAGTAATACCATGAAGATGGTGGAGGAAACAAGGGGGCAGGGTGAGGAATGGCCCATATCAAGCAGTATATAGAGTCGACAAGCACCTCCTGACAACACTCTGTGTATTCTCGACAAGCACCTCCTGACAACACTTTGTGTATTCTCGACAAGCACCTCCTGACAACACTCTGTGTATT
The DNA here is from genome assembly GCA_902151445.1 of Timema monikensis. NCBI lineage: Eukaryota > Metazoa > Arthropoda > Insecta > Phasmatodea > Timematidae > Timema > Timema monikensis. The sequence goes on along the minus strand of CABFVZ010002023.1, from coordinate 86,192 downwards.
CTCGACAAGCACCTCCTGACAACACTCTGTGTATTCTCGACAAGCACCTCCTGATAACACTCTGTGTATTCTCGACAAGCACCTCCTGACAACACTCTGTGTATTCTCGACAAGCACCTCCTGACAACACTCCATGTATTCTCATACAACTCACGGCTCAAATGTTAGAAATTTCCCTAAAATTTCCATTTGAATAAACTACAAAAATGATACTGTAGCATCCTCGGTCCCGGCAAAGATTTATCTGATTACCAAACCCTTCCTTCACCTCTGACAAGACATCTTGTGAATGTGGGGAATGCCAGGTTCACCCTACCATTACACATTAGCGTAAGTGCGTATAACCCGAATGGGTAGTAAGACGCGGTGCTAATAATAATAATAATAATACTGTAGCATAGTACATTATATTCCCAGTCACCCACTACCCATTTGTACTCAAACAAAATGTCTAGATGTGAGGAACAACAAGCCAACCGAATGTCGTTCCAAAGACAAATCATTAAAACACTCTTTTAGCCACATTCTATCCCAGGGTTGTGTTTGTATGGAAGTCAATAGCAAGAAAGATGAACGACTAGTTTAAAAAGTCTGTTCGGCCATCTTGTGCTCCTGAATTTGTTCGGCTTGGCACACATCAGGAGATATATTCTCTTTACCTTATCTTCTTATTTGTACAAACTGTCAAATGGAGAAATCTAATTATTGTATAGTTAATTATATATAAATAGTGAAGCTTGGGAGGTAATTCAAATTATCTTTAGTTTATGGAAATATCTGCATCAAGTATCCCCCACTTCGGTGGCCACATGGTCTAAGGCATCACTCTCGCAGTATACTAGACTTCTGAAGAAGGGTGGACCAGGGTTCAATCCCAGTCGGGTGTACTGAGGGTGTTTTTTCTTAAATGGTTTTCCACGCAAATGCGGGTACACTTCCTCTAGATTTAATTTTCCTAATCCTTAACACGTTAGTGTGATTAGTACATAGGCTTATAACCCGAGTGGGTAGTAAGGTGAGGTGCTAGAAAAATAAAATGTACCAAGTATCATATCTGTTTCGAATTTGATTATTATATCCAGGTGTCATTTTTCAAATTTACAAACAAAATATTATTTATTTTTAAGTTTAGTCCTTCTTAATTATGTTACCAATTAATATGTTTTTTAAAATAAAGTTTAGTGAGTATTATAATATTATTAATATAATAATTAACTGTAATGTTCTATCTTTATAAAATACTTTTTCTCTCTCACTTAATAAGATAGTTTGAATTGTATTGGCTTCTTAGTAATAATACAACTAACAATATTATTCAAACTCCTTCAGATTTGAACTCAACAATTTTGTAAATAATAAAACAGAAAATATAGATCCAAGGTTTACTGGTCTTCCCTTGTTCTTGTGTGTAAGTTTGATTTGCTCTTACTTTAGGATATTTGGAAAAATTTAGTTAAAAAATAAATAAAAAATCAGACTATTCATCCTTGTAACTTTTTGTTCTTCATCTTTGAGATATTATTTACAATACAATTTCGTTTTATTTCGGGTTTTGGTAGCACCTTTTGGGAACTTGCATCATTTAATGTTTTTCCTATGAACTTATTGTTTTTTGTCATTTAACTTGTAATTCTTCTAATTGTAACTATTTGATGTCCATGTCTTTGTCTTCAAGAAAAAGAGTGCTATGGTCAGTCTCTTTGCTTTTGTGGATTTGTTTGTTTCTTGTGCATGCATTTTTTTTTAATAAACCAGTAAAAAGGGATTAATTTTATGAACGTTCTGTAATGTTTCAGAGTTGATTAATGATTAGTTTAATGGTGAGTTGGTTATTCATTGGTTACAGGCTGTAAAACGGGTAACAACTGGAAACATTAAAGACGGGGGGATCCGGGTTCTTCCTGAAGGGGGAGGGGGAGTCAGGCACTCTAGTAGATCCAAACTGAGGGAGGTTCCACCTCGGGAAGCTCTGACGGAAAAATTACTTCAATATTTTGACATTTATTTAGAAATTAATTTGAAAATTTAAAGAAAGAAAAAAGAATTACATGTTAATAGTTTATTAATGTTGTTTTAATTTTGTTAGTTTAAAATATGTTTTAAAAATGTAAATCAATTATCAATAGTGATTGACACGTGAAGCAACAAACTGGCGGGTGAGACATTACTCAGAAGCACAGCTACACCCTGGGACTTTGGTTGGAGGAACGATAGAAAATTCAAACATATTTATTTGCAGCCAACATTGATAATATTTTACCATATTATTATTATTATTTGTGTAATTCTAAAGCTATTAATAATATCTATCAAAAGTGACGGTTGCAGGTAGTATGACCTGCTGTATGAATATATTAAAATTGTTTTAGTATATCTAATAACTAACTTCTACTGTTCTTCCTACCAAAATCATACTATAGTAGTGACTATAACATTGTATTATTGGTTTAAGATTTTTAACTATTATTGTTAATACTAACCCCCATCTGGATCTGTCCCTCATTAGAGAATATTTTAGTGTTGGGAATTTTATTTTAAAATAAGTAAAAATCAGATAATCTAAATTCTAAGCTTAAAAAAAACCAATTAATTTTGCATCCTAAAAGTAAAATAAGCGAGTTATTTTGTTTCTTTATTTAAAAAAAAATTAATTGTATAGGCATAGCATTATGCTAATGTGAAATGGTTGTACAGGGTTAGTTTTATAACACATTTACATAGGAACACAGATAATACAAAAAACATTAAAATATTTATCAATTTAATAATAATAAATGGAAAAATCTTCATCTACCATGAGAAACTGCAAAAAGGTTAAAACAAGAAAAATTGAAAAAAAAATAAAAATTAAAATACAGTAAAATCCCAGTAGTCTCAAATTCCGGATAATTCAAACACACTTCAGAAAACGGGGAGGGGGGCGGATGAAGTCAAATGAAGTAAATGTTATTATTTAACAAGCTCATAGTTAAAAGAGAATTGTAATGAACAGCAATATCTGATAGCAAATTGTTAATATTTACATGTTGTAATCAATACAATGTGTTTTCCTGTAACTAACAATAATCACAGTATAATGTCACATGCTACTATACATCAGATAAATAAATGTGAATTCGATTAAACTAATTCAACTGTAATTTAAAATCCGTGAAAATGTTGTATCTGTATTCTCCCGGTTAATCCGAACAAGCTCAGGTCCCGATTAGTTCAGATGAAGAAGATTTTAGTGTAGCTTGTTTTTTTAACAAGACGCAAAACAGCACAGAAATAGTCTTTATACAACCAACATCCAAACAAATATACCTTTTAAGTTAGAGAAATGTTGTAAATAATTTTTCCTTAGTTTCCCTTGTTTGTTTTTTTTAGCTCGGCTACGATTCCCATCCCAATGTTCGAACACCCGGCCTCGGTTCAAACGGTCTTGGCGGCATACCCGGAGGAAAGCCGTGAGTACTGCTGGATTTACCTGTTTATCTTGAATAGACAATGTTGATCAAGGGTTCGCTTCCCGGGATAGTTTCAAATACTTGTTGCTCATCGAAAGTAACTTGGCCCATTAAGAATACTTGAACCGAATGGTCTTGTTTGATTCCCTGGTCCAGGTATATTTCTTAAACTGTATTGATACATTTACTAAGACTGGGGCGGACTTTTTCAGAGCATACTCATTCCACATGAACGGCGAAGGCCAGCTACAGCCCGTACCGTTCCCTACGGACGCCTTGATTGGTCCCGGCATTCCACGTCATGCACGCCAGATCAACACCCTCAACCACGGGGAGGTAGTATGCGCGGTGACCATCAGCAACCCCACCAAGTACGTGTATACGGGCGGCAAGGGCTGCGTCAAGGTGTGGGACATCAGCCAGCCCGGCTCCAAGGTGCCTGTGTCCCAGCTCGACTGCTTGGTAAGTGAACTCAGGATCTGCCACTGGGGGGTATTACTCCTCGAGAACACTTCCTGAGGGTTCTGCCACCTGGGGGTATTACTCCTCAAGAACACTTCCTGAGGTCTCTTCCACCTGGGGGTATTACTCCTCGAGAACACTTTCTGAGGGCTCTGCCACCTGGGGGTATTACTCCTCGAGAACACTTTCTGAGGGCTCTGCCACCTGGGAGGAAACAAGACTGGAGTCGATTCTTAGGAGATGCATTTATTTAATCAGGGCTGCCATGCACCTGGAAAATCAGAAAAACTTGGGAATTGTTTAGTTTATGGAAAAAAATAGAGAATTTAAAAAAAAAGATTAAAAAAATTAAATATTTGTGAAATTGGGACATAAATGTTTGTATAAAAATTCTGGTTCAAACAACTAGTGTTTCCTTCCTTCTTAAAAACTAAGGGATTGTGTAATTATAACTATTTCCCCATGTAGCTCGATTCGTCCTATTATAAACCCCATTTACATGACCTCACAAAGTCAATATTGTGGGAAATGGAAAACCTTAAAAACATCGGGAACTTTGAAATCAGAAAAAAGTTACAACCTCGATTTATTGGTATACCCATCTAGGGATTCTTAAAACACCCCCTTTAGGAAATTGTTTGTGCATCTCATTTGAATTCTCCCTCCTACCCTTCGCACCAGTAGCTCGCAATAGACCAGAGGTATGGATACTTGCGCCAGCTCGCAGCGACCTATGTATGTCCGTCCCCCCTAGCTCGCCAATCAAGGTTTGAATCTCTGTCGGTTGTATGTTCTGGCGATGGAAGGTTGACGTGTTCTACACAGCTCTGTGTGACTTTTGTTGTTTTCTAGCAAAGAGATAACTACATCCGGTCCGTGAAGCTCCTGCCAGACGGCCGGACGCTGATTGTGGGCGGGGAAGCCAGTAACCTCAGTATTTGGGACCTGGTCTCCCCCACGCCTAGGATCAAGGCCGAGTTGACGTCCAACGCTCCCGCCTGCTATGCCCTTGCCATCAGTCCAGACACCAAGGTACGCTTCATCAAGTTATCTTCGTCTATCACAGTGTTTCATTTGATTGCTTATTAATATTGAAAACCATCTGGTTTTAAAATATACTTAAACCCCGCCAATCTAAACTAATTGATTTGTTAATGTTCGCATCATCCGAAACTAGTATATTATAACTATCTATTAAACTGACAATTACTATATAATCAATAAACAAATAATTACAGTGTATCATAACTAGGGATATGGCACACTGTATTGTTGTTCGATGGTCGACTACTGTTCTGTGCGTCAGTGAGCGTACGCTCGATACCTCAGTCACCCCACTATCATCACTGTTTGTCTTTTACCACATGTCGGTGAAAGGTGAACCCACCATTTTTCTATTTAAATTGTATCTTTTGAAAACTTAATAAATACAAAATTTGTTTATTGAAAAAAAATCTGTTTGGCTTATCTGAAATTTCAGACTAACAATGTTTGGATTGGCGGAGTTTAAGTGTAACAATATTTAATTTAGAAGAATGTAGTGAGTGTCTCCTGGGTGTGCAGGTGTGCTTTAGCTGCTGCTCTGATGGAAACATCGCAGTGTGGGACCTACACAACCAGACGCTGGTGAGACAGTTCCAAGGTCACACAGACGGCGCATCGTGCATCGATATATCTGCCGACGGTACGAAGCTTTGGACGGGAGGGCTGGATAGCACGGTGCGGTCCTGGGACTTGCGGGAAGGTCGGCAGTTGCAACAGCACGACTTCTCTAGTCAGATCTTCTCTCTGGGGTACTGCCCCACAGGGGAGTGGCTGGCTGTCGGCATGGAGAACTCAAATGTCGAGGTGATGTGTGCAGAGTAACATAGCGTCTAGAGATCAGGGGTCAGCACCCTGTTAGCTGTACGGGCCTAAGGTCTACTTACAAACTTATATCAAAAGTCCTGCGATCTCCTATTACTTCTCCTATACATTCGTTTTACCTGTACATCTTATATTTATTCCTTAAAATCAACCTTTCTTCAAATTCTCAAGCACACAACTTTCTAAAAAAATAAGACCAAATAAAATGTATCTTTCTATATTAAACAATTGAACTGATCAAGGTTATTTTGGTCTCACTCAAATATTATTTGAACATACATACATACCTAATCACACCTTTCCCCTAAGGGGTAGACAAGTAACTCTGCATATAACTAAAAAAAACAACTCTCTAATTGATCCATCCTCACTAACATCCTCCACACTTCCCTATCCTTACATACTTCCTTCTCTTCCACATCATCCATACATCGAGTCATACATGCTCTTTTATTCTAAAAAATCTAAATGTTTATCTTTAGTCGCGTCTTATATGGCCTACCCCTTCCTTTTGACCCACATACATATTATTTGAAAGTACTAGATCTATTAGAGAGTTTAAAAGACTCAAAGATACACTTTTAAATGACGATGTAGTTTTCTTACAAGATCGATTAAAAACTGCCACGAGGTAGACGGGTCAGTCGTGATTGACAGATTGCCAACCATTGGTCTAGTTGGATGTTAGGATAAGCTAACTCTCTACACGTCCGCCTGGTCTTTGTTAGCTGTATAGTGTAATCATAACTATCACTCCCCGATAGAACGGAGTAGACGTTCACTCTTTTCTCTCGGTGACAAAATACCTTGGGTTTCTTTATTTAGAGTAGAAGCAACACAAAATATATTATACTGGCATACACCGCTATTACGATATGTTAGGCCTCGGTGAATCATTATCTTTTGACTTGTTGATGCATACACTGCACTGCAATCGCAACAGAAATGCACAACTGACAAAGTATTTATAATGAAAATAAACAGTTTATAGTTCACTTAATCTTAAGGTATAACACAAAGATGGAAAATAACGAGTCCAGCAGCATCATGCTGATAAATCGTCTTATCATTGAGACAGCTGTCAGATATTACGATGTTTACCATCCTCCTGCTCTGTACAGGTGCTGCACGCGGCCAAGTCTGACAAGTACCAACTCCACCTCCACGAGTCGTGCGTTTTATCTCTGAGGTTTGCCGCCTGCGGCAAGTGGTTCGTTTCCACGGGCAAGGACAATTTGCTCAACGCGTGGAGGACACCGTACGGAGCGTCTATTTTCCAGGTGGGGCATTTTTCTCCTGAAGTTGTGCGGGGTATCTACCAATTTGACAGTGTGTCGTCGTTGCTAGTTTTTATATTTATTTTTGTATTTGAATGTGTAAGCCTATGTGTTATATTTTCTTAGTATATTTAAAACAATGAACTAATCATTTTTTAGATTAAATATATTATTCTTATGAATAGGTTGGGTCTGAATTATTTTACTTACAAATCTTGAATCCAAACCCGGATTTTAAAAAACAAGGCTTGAGTAAAATATTAACTTTCCTATTTTGGTATGGTTTTGTTTTACCCCATCAATTTCAATTTTTTTCATGTTTATTGTTGAATTAATGGTCTGGAGTTTGGTTGTTGGGTTTGTCCTGTGATCATGTGAATACTATGCCACTTGTTACCATCATAACAGCTTTAAAAATTAACTCGGATTCAATATTTGGAAAAAAATTTTGTATTTTGAATATTTTGTTTTCTTATCTGTGGATCTTGAATATCTTTTAAGGATTTGAGAACTCTAAATGCATATGTTTAATTAGTTTTACTTATCACAAATATATACACATTTTCACTGTAATTAAATATTTTATATTTTTTAAAAGAACTAAAACTACAAAGTTTTGTTTTGTTTATATTTTCAGTCGAAAGAGTCATCTTCAGTTTTGAGCTGCGACATCTCGGCAGACGACAAATACATTGTTACGGGTTCTGGTGACAAGAAGGCCACGGTTTATGAAGTCATCTATTGACGACTTGGGGTCACCAACATAGCTTAAAAGGAGAAAAAAAGGTCTACAGTTTGAGTTTGCTGGCTTTCCGAAGCTTCATCGTGTCGGGGTTGTTTAGTGCATCCAAAGAAATTGAGTGAAAGTGAATCCTACCGCCAGAGTATTTATACATTTCATCCGCAAATATATACATTAGAAGGAAAAGAAAATAGTTTTTTCAACGTAATTATTATTTAACTTTTGACGACATGAGGAGTTTTGTTTTAAGGGAGGGGAGACAAAAAAAAAGACCATACATAAAAGCGAACACTAACAAAAGAGTTGAATAGATTTTGCCAGTGGTTTTTCGAAACAGTAATTATAATAGTTGTTAACTTGGTGGCAATCACATTGCAACACACTTTGTGAACATTTTGAACACTGCTGTTTTCAAGGACAAAAAAAAAAGTTCCTTAAACTAGGAAAGAGGGGGGGGAAAAATGGTAAATTTTATTTCTTTATTGATTTTTTATGTGATATTTTCACACACACAAAAAAACTGCACAAATTTATGTTATAATATGGCAAGTATCTTTAAATAATTTTTGGTAATCCAAAGAAAACTTTAAAATGATTATTTGATTTCAAAATAATTGTTATTCGGAGACTATTTGTTTCTTGTTTAAAACTTTGTTATTCATTCAAGAGTATTCAATCTTGTAATTGTAAACCTTTATTTGTCGGAGGGGACACTGCCCCCCCTAGTGCTGCGAGAATAATTCCTGTGCTTGTCACTTTTGTTGGAGATATAATGGGATACATTTAACAACCTTTGGGCAGAAAACTGTGGGAAGTTAAATGGGGCAGTCCTAAACAAGGAAATGAGTGTTACATGTTTTCTCCTTGTGTTTGTGACACTCTTGTTGTCACACATTCCTCGTCCCTCTTGCTTCGAGTGAGGTCGCAGGTGACACAGCGTCTTGGCTCTTTATTACCATCACACGCTATTTCAATACAGATTAGAGGGTCTGATATTTTATACAGAGAAGTACGACTCTTATTTTAGTTCATATTGTCCCCAAGTGGTAAACATTTCAAATTTAACTAACCATGTGACCCGCTTCGGTGGTCGCGTGGGCTAGCGCGCTAATCTCATGTTGGACTAGACTGGCAAAGACGGGGAGATGGGTGTTTTATCCCGGTCGGGTGCATTGATGGTTTTCCCAGACTGGCCTTTCGCTCTCCTCTAAATCAAGCCTTCCTAATCCCTAACCCATTGATGTAAAGTCCCGACTCATCAACGCCCAGCCCAAACCCTTGGACCTAGGAAGCTGACATTTTGCACAGAGGTTCTCTTTATGATGTACACAAGGAATAGGGCTGGATTATTTTAATAACAACCTAAGTAATTTTACCCTCAGTTTTTGGATTTTACAATAGGTGGTCATTTGAAATGTACACTTGACTTTGAAAAAAAATATCAATCTCTACTTTGGTTAAGAAAAAATAAACCTATGGCAATTACGAAGATTCTTTGTCAATGAAAAAATGGAAATATTGACATCTAGAATACTTTGTTAAATTACTGCCATTTTGAGCTTCAATGTATGTTAAAAATTATTACTCTTATGTAAAAATCTGAACTAAATGGATTGAATTTTATGGTAATAACTTGATTTATCAAATTAGGAGAGAAAGAAATTTTGCAATAAAATCATGATTTTAATGCATAAAGCTAAACAAGCAAAATTTTATATATTTTTTCAAACATAAAAACACTTAACACAAAATATTCTAACTTCGATTTGGGTTTGAGAATATTTCAAATATTCAATTCAATTTTGCTTTTGATTGAAAAAGTGGACTTTAAACCCCCCTAGCATAATCTAAAAACAGATTTATAATGATTGTGTGTCAAATTATAATTGTAAAAATTCTTCTGACATCAATGTTGACTCACACAATCTCTTGTCATGTAATTCAAGGCCAATATTTATCGTTAACTCGCACCTGTGTTACCTGCTGCCGATAAATCAAATGTATGATAAAAAAAAGGGTTGTATTTTTTCACACATGGTAATAACTGTACAATTTGTAGACATTTTCTCTCAGGCAATCCACACTATAGGTAACAACAGTATTTTCAGGCATCGAGATCAATCAGTTTTGTAAGGCATTCATTACTTTTTATGGTAGCTGTGTTTTTTCACGATGTACAAATAATTCATGACCTTACAGTAAATTATCATCGTCATAAACTGCTTCGGGCCTATGCTAGTGATCAGTTTAATAAAATATCTCCATTCTTCTCTGTCCTTCCACTATTTCTTCTCCTCTGACTCGTACACTTCCTATTACCTGCTCCTCCCATTTCCTTCTTGGCCTCCCTTGCGGTATTTTCCCTCCAAACTTCAACGCTATTATCTCCTTTACGTTTGTAGCCCAACTCTCTTCCAGACTTTGTTTCTATTACCTCCACTTTCCTTGTCTCTCTTACATCCAATGCAGTAGATATAGTAAACAAAGCTTTCATATAATATTTACCAATTTTGATTTTCAAGACCTGAAATAACAATAAAGTTTATAACTCGTGCATTCTGTTTTGTAACATAAGCTTATAATAGTAACAAATAACAAGTTATTGCATACCACACACTACAAAATGGCTGCTAGTAACAGTATTACAAAGTGTAAAGTATATCTCTATAAGAAAAACCTCTTTTCTTGCTTTATGAGGTAATTGTATTATATTTGTAAGAAGGTGTAGGAAAGGTGGATGGAAACATATAAAGGGATGAACAAAATATGGCTTTTACAATGAAAAGAAGAACACAGTTCACACTTTACACTGCTGACACTGGACAAAGAGGTAATGGCTGGCTCTTGAAGAGGATCAATCGTTACTGCCCAATCCCTGACCTAGGTTTCATTCTATCAGAACTCATCAGGGAGGAGTGTGAAACACACAACTCAACTTCCTAAAAGAGAGGAAAAAATACAAGCGGTAAAAAAAGGGAAACTGTAAAGAATGAAAGAACACTTGGGAACAAGTACAGATACAATTTTCTCCCCC